>JAIZFV010000191.1:0-41848 GCA_021234005.1 Nephelium lappaceum | reverse complement strand
TTTCTCTAGTTTATGTGCTGTTTCTTTTCATTTTTTGATGTGTAACTAATTCAATATTTAGGGAACTAATGTTATAAATGTTTTGATATATTTTTAATGCAATTATCATTTATTCATGCCTAATTTATATTATTTATTGTGAAATAATAATTTATCATTTAACATTGATAACAGATCTATGGATGATTGATAGTAGTAGGAGTGATTTTGATGTTGTTAATTAGATCCTAAATAAACGAATTTGATCATATTATCGCATGACCATTGCTAATCTGATTGGATTACACTTTCTTGTTTATCGCATGACCATTGCTAATCAGATTTGTGTTTGTTTATTAGGTTTTTTAGTTTAAATACATTAGCTAAACTCTGTTGGAAATTTAGTTCGTATGTGCATGATTATAGTTGGTTTGCACTATTAAATAAGTATTAGCTAAATTACTTACTAGTCTATAATCAATGCATAGAGTGACCACATGATGTAAGGTAAGATTTCAGAACTCGCTACTTGTTATTTGACTAGCAAGGCAACGAGTAGCGAGTTCTTAATTGTTGAAAAGTACTCAATGAGTATTTGATTTGACCATCGGTCAATAGTTAATCGCTTGATTGGTGGTCAAACTTAAACAAACCTATAAAAAAAAAAAAAAAAGTTATATAGAGTCCAAATACAATCATATGACCATAAAACATTAATGTAAATGTGTAATTATCCCCCTACAAACATTAATAATTGTAAGATAGCAGGAGGAAATTATTATTTTTGAAAATTTAGGGTGTAAATTGATGTTTCTTTAAATGTCAAGGGCCATGACCAAATTGTGCTCATCATGTATAGCACACCCTATCATCACCGGTCAAACCATTTCAAACCCTCTTCTCTCTCGACCCTTCCATGCAGCCTTCTTTTTTTCCCTCCTTCGTGTCACCGCCCACCGTTGCCACCTCATCCCCACCTTTCTCCTCCTTACTGTCGCCTTTTCCTACCACCACCACCTCATCTTCGCCCTCTTAAACAATCCCACCTCCCTTCACCACCCCATATGGCCCCGACATCTTCGAAATTGGTTGCATCTTACCGCGAATTCAAAACCATGCTTGGCCACCGATGGCCAGGGATTCTCCATGCTAACAACAACCCTTTAACTGACATCGTTTTGTCCCCTTTGACGAGGTAAAAAGGAGCTTGACTTGGTATGTTTAAAGATGAAAATGCCCCTACCATGGTTACGTTTAACCAATGGTTGATTAATGTTAGGGACCAAATTGATGAGTTTCCTGACAATTTAGGGATGATATGACCATAAACCAATTTATGTTTAAAAAATTGAAGTTTATCAAAAACTTAGGGACAAAATTGAAATTTCTACTAAAATTTATTCTAATATTTTTTACATTTTCCACATTTATGACTTATATAAGAGGATTTTAATTGTAATACAATATTATATGAATTTCGTATATTAAAATATTGTGGATTTAGTATGTTGAAATTCTATAAATTATTTTATCAATTATAATTTTAGTTGTGTTTCTTTTTCTTTTTCTTTTTTTTTAAAAAAAGTCTAATGGAATGTAATGTGATTTTAAAAATGGGGGAAACAAAGAAACGTGGATAAGGATGGGCGAATTCACCCCTAAATACCCCTATCCTTACTTCCTCCAAATGGGGATTTGGGTAGGAAGGAGGGAAGGGTAGAGGAATGGGATGAAGGAACCCATCACCTCCACTCCCATTTGCACCTATTGATATCTCTAAAAATGAGGGCAATTTTTTCTTATTGTCATCACTAAGACACATTTAATTAATGACATATTACAATTATTAATTTTCAATTTTGTGTAAAATCTATTATCATATATTACCGAACATTGTATTGTACAATACTATCTTATGCTTACAACCCAACCTATCAAACACCATAATATTATCGATCATTTTTGCTACAATAAAAGATTTGGCAAACTTTAATTTAGTCCCTATATTTTGTAGAATTATGAACTTTTGAATTATTAATTAATTTTACATCCATCATCCCTAAAATTTCATAAGTAGCTCAATTTAATCTCTCTAACCTAAATTTAATGGTTGAAATTAACTGAAAAGGCTAAAACACCAATTTGTCATTCTCTAGTTATATTGCAGTTCAATTATCATTATGCCCTTTTTATAAAGTAAGAATGATATTGTTGCTGACAAAAATGTCGTTGAGGTATTTAAAACAACTTACTATTTTATCCATACTTATATCCTCAATAATTTAACCCTAACTTAACAACTATAAGAATTCAACATGTGTCACCCAAAATTAAAATAAAAAAGATAAACAAGTTAATCCAATAAACAAACTAACACATGATAGGTTTCATAATAAAACCATATAAATTTCTATATGTGAAGAATAAGATTAAAATTTTCATTTCTCAAATTTAACAAGTAAAAAATTTAAGTCTTAAAAACAATTAAAGAAAACTTAAAAAAGAAGAAATATTTGTGAGTCTTCTTGGCACACTTTTGAATATGAATTGGAAAAACAACAGATGGGTATGAATTCTCTCAGAGATTTACAACAATTAGGCATTACAAATGAAGCTTCAAGTCAAAGAGAGTGGATATAAATTTTATTTGATTTGCAGCACCACACATTCTAGCAAAGTCAGGAAAAATAACTATTCTATAAACTTTTTTTAATTTAAAAGGTGCCTGATTGTTATTTTTCAAATATTTCAAATTGTATTGTCATTAAATGGATGCAAGATGGTCGAACTTAAGTGCTCATGATTGTCATGTTTTAAATACAATAAGAATTATTAGTTGTAATATGGATATATTACTAAAGGGCCCAAAAATTGTCATATTTTGGTTATGCTCAATTTTTTTATCAGCATATGGCAAAAGAGGGCGATTGATAGAAGGAAGTTAGAATTGTCGAAAGATGAAGTCTCAGTGAACTGTGCATGCTTGAAAGATATTTCCCTCCTTCATTTCTTTGACATTATTGTCGTCTCACAATTCATTTAACCAGAGGAATCACAATTAGTTGACTAGTCTAATATCGCTAGATATACCTTTTAAAAGCATTATCCCTTGTATAGTTAGATATTTTGGTTTATCAACTTCGATAAGCGTTGGAAGTTGCAATAAGATGTTAAATGTACTGAACCGTCAACAAAGATAAATATTCATAAAATTTATATTATTTATTGGTCCAACTTAATTTCATATATAGATGTAATTGTTTAAATTTTTTTATATGAGTAAGTGGTTTAAAATTTTATGCATCATGTAGTCTAATCTCGCGGTTCTACAAGCCAAGTTTGTGGATCAAAGGGAAATCATTGCAAGTTATTAGACTGGTTGGGCATAGGAACAATGATGGTGAAGCGAAAATTGACTCCAAGGACTCTATGATAAAGTTCAATCACGAAAAGTTTGGTCCAGAAGTATTGTCGAGTTTTTGTGAAGAAAGTAATGTTAGTGTTCCGCTAGTACGACCTACCAACGAGCTACAAACTGTTAAAAATGCATTACAGTCATTTATGCTTGACCAATAAAAGATATTGTATCGTAAGATCATATTATCATCACATAGGGTGCCCATAGATGATGTAAGTTAACTTAGGTAATATATATATATAGATAAGATATAATATATTTATAAATATATTTTAAATGTATTTAAAATTTGATTAAAGGTTTTTTGTGGATATACAACTTTTATGTTAATATTAAATTATATATATTTTTTAATTATGAAAAATAAATTTAAAAATTAAAATATTTTTCATACCGAGCAGGTGCCAGGTATGGATATTGATTATCCATACTAGGCAAGTGCTCGGTATGCATACTAATAATCCACCCCTAGGTTGACCCACTCTTTTAATACCAGGTAATGGCTTGGTATGGATATTCATTATCCATACCAGACCAATATCTGGAATGAATACTATAGTATCTATGTCGGCGGTATCCATTACCGGACGGAGCACCCAGTATGGATAGTCAACCATACCAGACAATGCTCAGTATAAATGATCCATTTTGTTGTAGTGCTTACATGGTAATTAATTTATTTACTATAGACAACAATCGTTTCTCATTAATATTTTTATCATAGGCATTATCTGTCTTTAATAGAATAATTGTTATGGGCTTCGTGCTTACTAATTAATGCGTTTTAGCACAGGCTTCGCTTGTACTCTAAAAGCGTGGTTGTTTACCAGCACACCTAAATACATATCATAAATACCTGCCCAAGCACCTTTTTGTTTTTGTTTTTTTGTTTTTTTAGTGGTACTTGATTGTAAATGCCCACTTACACCCAACTAGACGTCTTCATATCAGAGAAGATGCTGGAACCATTGTCCTTGTATTGTTATGATGTAAGGCTTTAAACTCTTTATCCATAGAATTTGATCAACGTCTTGAATTACTACTTTAGTGTTTTTAGCTTTAATAGAGCAAGAAAGCTGGTGGGAATAGCATGCATAATAAAAAGTGAGGTGTAGTTCTAAGGACAGCTTTCTTACTTTAATGACCATAGGACGTTGAGACTGAGTTGTAACAGGGTTTCTTAGTAGAATTTTGAGAGTATGCGATTGAGGCTGGTGTAAGTTAGAGATTGTAGATATTATGAAGGCTTAGTTTTTGTTGTAGGAGAATTAGTAGCTCAGTGTTGAGAAGGCAAGTTTAATCAACCACAATATTTGAAGAGGTTGGTTGAGACTATTTAGAAGAGGAAAACATATTGAGCATATTAGAAAGAGTAGTTGGCAAAGACATGTTATTCAAAATGCAATGGCAAGTGAACTGGAGGAGTAGAACAGGTCCTTATAAGGAATTCCATTTTATTAAAAGAACATGCCTTAAGATAAACACTTCCCATATGGGTAAAAGCACTTACACCCTTTATAAGACCTGTTACAACCTTTGAAAACACATTTTGATTGAATGAAAATCGAGCTTGTGCTTAGCATAGTCTCTAAGACAAGGAAAGCATGAAGAGCTGAAGGTCTTAAGATAATTGTAGTTAGGCTTCTTATGATATAGTTTTTCGTAAGGAGAGATAAATCTCAATAATGGTGCAGGCAAATTATTGATGAGAAAGGTGGCAATAGAGAATGCTTCAAACCAAAACTGTGGTGAGCCTCCACGAGCTAACAGAGTGAGACCTACTTCAACTAGATTAATTTTTGTGTTTTCTTTCAAGTATCCCATGGTGTTGATGGGTATCTGAGCATGAGAACCTAACTTTAACAACTTGACTATTGAGGTGCGGGATAATATCAGCTTGGAAACATTTTTATCCTATCAAAATACAGTTTGAATTCATAAAACAAGCTAAAGCCTCAGATTTCAATCTTAAGGGGATATCCAAGCGAATTTAGTATAGGCATCTACAAAAAAAATGTAGTACCTATATCCCTCTGTAGATGCTAATGGTGCAGGACCCCAAACATCGTGGTGTATTAATTCTGAAGGATTAAAAGGCAACTTATGGATTTTGCCAAGTTTGCAAGAATCAAAAAACGTAGGAGTGTGAACATTGTAAGGAAAATGAAAAGAATGCAATACCTTTTGCATGATCAAAGACACAAGATACCCAAGTTTAGCATTCTAAATCACAGAATTAATCTTTGCAGCAAGCAGAGCATCAGACCTTGGTGTAGTCATACTTTTAGAAATAAACTGGTCTCCAGCTTTGATATAGAGATTATTGAACCAAGTGCATATGTTGCAGTAGCCGAAGAAACTAACTTGAAAATGTTTGAACTTCGAGAAATTGCTTCAATTAGTTTCAACTTGCATAAGCCTTCTTCAAGTGAACCTTGCTGTAGGACCTTCTTGGTTTTTGATCCTCAATGACAAACCATTAGCATTAAACTCAACAAAAATGTTATCCTTAGTGAACTTGAAAATACCAAGGAGATTTTTGGTTATATAAGGTGCACACAGAATATGTTTTAGAAGAAAATTGTGTTGAGATGCATTATATGGTTGAATTTTTGTATCACCAACATCAAGAAATTAATTACCAACTGAGCACCACTACCAACAGAAAGTTCATCAGTACCTCGATACCCAAACTTTATAGCAAGATTGTTAAGATGATGAGTGACATGGTTTATGGCACCACTGTCCATACCAAGTTTGATCTATATGACCAGCTCAAGATTGGAAAAATAGGCTGGATTAGTGCCTTGATGCTTATTAACTAAGTAAGCAGAGTTTGAGCCTTGAATACTTCCTTGGGAATCTTGTAGTTTGTCTTGATTATAATTTGGTGATCCTAATAGATTTCCTTCATCAAAGACTACATAGTTTCTTTGTTGTTATTGTGAATGAATCAGATTAGCATGATTTCCTTGATTTGGACCTTGAAAATGTAAAATCGTCTAAAGCATTATAGATCTCCACGTTTCGGCTTAGAACATAACTAACAATGATTTGAGCTCTATGTTTTTCAATGAGTTATCTAACCAACTATAGTCTCTCCCCTTTCGTTGGATTGTATACAAATTTACAAACTTCTAAGATCCAGATCCAATGCAACTGATGAAGTCTTCAAGATCCAAAGCTCGTATGGCTGGTAGAATTAAGTGTTCCAGTATATAAGATTGGTTTGATCAACCTTTAGACTGAGATTCAAGCTCAAGGTTTTTTGAGAGACGAAAAATCTATATTTCCAGAATTTGAGAACGAAATTTAGTTCGTTTGATTCGAAATAGATATTGAAGAATAGTAATTTGCCATTTGACGTTGGTGGAACAGCTCTAATACCATGTGAAGAGTCTAGTTTCGATGCTTAAGCTAGGTGTTTGACAAAAATATATGTGTTCAATAAATTGCTCAAAGAAAAGTAAGAAATGCAAAATTGCCAATTATGGATTCAATGAGCTATGAATATTATCTGATTGATTATGATCACAAGAAATTATGACTATCTATATTACAGCTTTTCCTTCACTAAACAAAATCTTCTAATCAATTCCAAGAATTCTAGAACATAATTGACCACCTCTAACAAACTCCAACAGACTCTGAAAACTAGCCATGTTAGCTTGGCTATGATAACTACACAGACTAACCAATTTCGACCGATTCTTCCACTATGATTTTTGTAACTCTGATGATATATTGTTAAAATCATCACACCACACAAGACCAACTTGATATGGAAAGCTGCACTTCAAAGAGTTTCTGAAATTTTAATACGATGCAAGACCAGCATGATACAGTGAGCCAGTACACTTCAGAGAATCCACATCAGTAGTTGAACCATCCTTTCTATCTTTGCTAACATTCAACAAGTCACAACCTCGTCTCGCTTTTCTCCACACTAATCAATTCTCCAAAGAATTTTCTAAGTAATAACATTTATTTGTACAATTTTTTTTTTGCTTTTTGGTAATTTACAAATTAACTTAAATTGTTTGAAAGTTGCTGGACAACTTTTCAAAAAAGGATCACTATTTCACCTAATAGTACAAATTAGGAAAAAAGCACATCCTTTTCATATATATGTTGGTGAAGGCCACATGAATTTGCATACGCGTTTTGAATTGTCTTTTTATGTTCCCGACAATGACAAGTAAGCCCCTCATATTATATCCCCTCTTATTTATTTGACCCGTCTAATTTTTTAGTTTCTAAGTAAATTATATCCCCTCTTATTTTGGTGTACTATATTTAACTTTTTTCTTTTGTTTACAATAAATTAAGTTCATTGTATTGTCATGGTTTGTCAAGAAAACATGGAATATAAATGAATTCAATGCAAAATAGTCGGTCTGCATGAAAAAATCTTCGGACACTCTACACGTACGTGAAATTGAACAAATCTGATTGCCCTTGTGAAATTGAATTACAAAATCATTGGATTATCTTTATGTTATATGAATATGATGGTATGCTTTCGCTACGAGATATATAGCTCACGGAAGGAATAACTTATTGTTTAATTTAATTTGAAAATAAAAACACCATCTTCTCATTTGGGCAATAACATATAAATATTATTGAGAATCGTAAGTTTTTCTAACTTCAATGTTGTAGGGCGCTTCAGTGGAATCATCTGCCCCTTTGTGAATGATAATTGTATCACCAACATGTAGATTTTTATAACGAACAAACTGAAGCCATCCTGAGCAGAAAACAGGCCTTGGGTTGATAGAAGATTGAAGAGAGCAACGAAATGTCCACGCATTACCCATTTCGTCTTTGATTTTCAATTCTACTGGCTGGCCTTTTTGAACATGTGGGAATGCTTCAACACAGTATCTTGGAATCGTGAGTCTTCTCTCAATATCAATTCTTGTAAGTGTCCTTGAAAATATTGCCATACTAACTAGCTAGGTTACAAGAATCAAAATTTCAATGATGAGAATTATTTGTTTCTGGAACCCCATATTTATAGACAAGACAAAGCACAGACGCTACCACCAAATTCTACATGAGAATGATTGAGCACAATTAGAGCTAACGTCAGCATATGTAGCAATATAGAATACATATTAATAATTTAAAATTTAAAAAAGTAATTTATATTTATCTTTTACTGTTTTTGTAGGTAGTGTTAATATATAGAGAAAGCACATGTTAACAATCAAATTTTTGATAAATAATTTGTATTTATATTATAATATATCACTATGCAATTTGTGCTTTAAAATTAAGTATGATTTTTTTTTGAACTTTTCATATCTTAGCATATGTTTTTCGCATATGTATGTAATATTTTTTCCTTTTTCTATTCAATATTTTTAAAATTTATTTAAGTCTTTAAATATTGACATATATTAATAATCTCTGTCTATTACTAATTATGAACCATGATTTTAAAAATGTCAAAGTATATTTGAAGCCCACAGAAAAGTTGACAGTGACAGCTTTTTACTGTCAGCTTTTCAGAAAGTGACAGCTAGCTTTTCAGAAAATTATTTGATAGTGACGTATGCAGGATTCTACTAATACGTGGAATCTGGGTGAAAATGATATCGACAGTTTCGTGGAAGCCACGCTGCATATTTCATTGATTGGTAAATTTCGAGCGTTGTTGGGGTTTTGTTTTGGTTTTTTTTTTTTTTTTTTGATTTTTTCCTGAAATAAGCATATCATTTAATAACAAAAAGACCCACGCGACACGACGGACGCGGAGAAGATATAAGCAGCATCCATATGATACCAATAAAAATCCTTCAACAAGGACAAGGTCAAAAAGACTAAATCATGTGTTAAACAGTTTCCAGATCTGAAAATGGCTTGATAACTACCAACCTTAACCTCTCTACATAAAACCTTAATATTGCCAACTAGAATATCGGAGTCCCCACGGAAGCAACAGCTAGAGCAAACCTGGGACGCCACATTCACTATATCAACCTCCACTTCGACAATGCTGAGATGACAAGATTTCGCTAACATCAGCCTTTCTTGCAACCCCAGAAGCTCACCAACATGCGGGGGGAAAGTCCCACTCATCAGCTTTGCCATTGCAGCAATCACAAAACCCCTAGCATCTCTAATCGCAGCCCCCACCCCTAACACAGGTCAGCCAGGCCTTAAAGCCATATTGGTGTTCAACTTCAGATCCTCTTCCAGCGGCGGAACCTAATCCCCTAGTCTTGGATCTTTGTCAAAAGGGGAACCACTCACCGAAGAAGCTCTCGTGCACTGAAATTCCTTTAGTAACAAGACTGCCAGCTCATTCGAGTCCTCAGGCGATTTGACCACCCCCCCCGTTGACTTTGGCATTCCGAATATTCCAAATCATCCACATCACCATACCACATTTTGCAACCTCCTTATGATCAACGAAATCCAACCATCCATAGCAGACATCCAACATAGACCTAAGGTTAAATCTACTTCTAAACGAGGTATTTACACCCAGATGTTGCCATGCTCGTAACACATAAGGGCAGTAGAAGAGATGTGGTATTCCGTCTCCATACCAACATTACACAAGGGACACTTAGTCTCCTGGATTACGTGCATACGAGCTAGGTTCGCCTTGACAAGAAGGATTCCTTGACAGGCCTTCCAAAGGAAGTGTTTAACCTTGGGAGGGACACTAATGTTCCACAAGGAAGATAATCAACGAGAGATGGATATAGGAGAGGCACTTCCTTCTTCTACCACTTGGCAGACTGCCCAAAACCCGCTCTTAACCGAAAACATCCTTTTTTATCAAAGTGCCACCTCCATCTGTCTTTGATACTTCTGAAGCTGAGAGGAATCGAAAAAATCACTTCTTGATCCACATGAAGGAACACCTGACTGAGTTTGCGGGCATCCCAGCTGTAAGTGTCAGCTTTTATAAAATCCGCCACTTTATATTGAACGATTGGGGAGAGAGTAATCGGTTTAAAGGAGGAAGGTCTAGGAATCCACAGGTCCTTGAAGGCGTCGATCCCTTTACCATGCCCCACCTGAAGCCGAAGACCTTTACTTAGCAATGCCCTGCCCTACAGCAAGCTGCACCATAGATATGATGCCCCAGCCTTACAAGACGCCTGCAGAAAATCCATTTTGGGATGGTATTTGGCCTTGAACACTTTAGCGCCCAAGGAATTCGAGTCCACTACCAACCTCCACACCTGTTTGGCTACTAGCGCTTGATTGAAGAGTCGTAGATCCCTGAAACCCAACTCTTCTATGGCCTTAGGCTTGCACATTTTCTCCTAAGACATCCAGTTTATCTTCCTTTTCCCCTCCTTTGTACCCCACCAAAACTTAGACGTTAGAGCCCCTAACTCATGGCATATACCGTTGGGAAGTTGGAAGACACTCATAACAAAATTTGGGATCGCTTGCATGCCAACTTTTATCTGGATTTCCTTACCGCCCTAAGAGAATACCGAGTGCTTCCAGCTTCTAAGTTTGTTCCAGACACCGTCGCAAATCATAGAAAAGGTATGGGTCTTTCTCCTCCCCACCAGGGAAGGCAAGCCCAAATACTTATCGTGAGATTGACTATCCCTTACACCAAGACTAATCTGTAAGCTCCGTCTGACTTGCCCATCCAAATTGGGACTGAAAGTGACTAAAGATTTTTTCAGATTCACTTGTTGACTTGATCCCCTGCCGTAAAGATGCAAAAGTCTTTTAATCTGCTGGCAATTTTGAATAGTCGTCCTGCAAAAAAGAATACTGTCATTGGCAAAAAGGAGATGGCTAACCAAGGGACTATGTTTGCTGCACCTGACACCTATTCCCCTGCCATCAACCTTCGCTTTTCTGAGGTTGCTGGAGAGAGCTTCGGCACACAACAAAAACAAGTAGGGCGAAAGAGGGTAACCTTGCTTTACTCCCCTGGATGGAGCGAGATTACCAACCTTATTCCCGTTTATTAGAAAGGAAAGCTTGGATGTTGACAGGCAGTCCATGATGAGGGCAATCCATTTTGGTGGGAACTGCATCTTAACCAGAATTGCTTCAATGAAAGACCACTCTACCCTATCGTAGGCCTTACTAAGGTCCAACTTAATCGCCATATTGGCCTTACTGCCCCTCCTTTTGGTATTGATCGAATGAATAAGCTCGAAAGCAACCATCACACTATCAAAAATCTAACGCCCAGGCATAAATGCTGATTAATTCTGGGAGATCAACCCGGGAAGACACAACTTGAGTCTATTGGCCATCACCTTCGCTACTATTTTGTACATAACGTTCATTAAGCTGATGGGTTTGAAATCCTTTAAACGTTTAGGATTCTTAACCTTAGGGAGGAGCACCACGTGTGTTTCGTTGTATTGACTAATCGAAATATCTCCATGCAAGATCATGAGACATTCCCGGGTAATATCAACCCCCACTACGTCCCACATTTTCTGATAAAAAATAGCATGAAAGTCATCCGGACCTGGAGCCTTTGTTGCCCTCAGTTCAAAGACCACCCGCTAAATTTCATCACTCCCATAGGGCCTACTCAGGTTGCTTTGCATTTCATCGCTCAACTCAGCGTCGACATCCACGCAAGCTGCTTGAATAGCTGGAGAAGATGGGCCTGAGGAACTAAAGGGGTCCCCAAAATACTGGATCATAATCTTTGTGATACCCTCCTCATTTACGACGATGCGGCCATCATCCCCTAACAGTCTATCTATCACATTCCGTTTTTGCCTGGCAGTGGCGCGTGCATGGAGGAAACGAGTGTTTTTGTCGCCTGCTAGCAACCAGTCACTTCTGGCCCTTTGACGCCAATATGACTCTTCTCGGGACAAAAGTTGTTTGAGCTCGAGACAAAAGTTGTTCGAGCTCCTCCTCTAGTGTTTTGATGGCTTGCATGCATTTAGGACTCGTTGCCTTCTTGTATAACCCCTCCAGTCTTCATTGTTTAGCTGCAATAGTCTTACGAATAAAGCCAAATCGCTCTGTGCTCTACGACGTAAGGATCTTCGCACAGCCCTGCAGCTTTGACTTGATGTTGTTGTGAGTTAGATGCCACAGCCTCCACTTCCACGACGATTTTACCACCTCAACACAATCCTCCTCCTGAAGCCAAAATGGTTCGAACCTGAACCTCTTGAGAAAATGAGAGTTCTTCTGAGACCCCCGTTTAAGTTTAAGAATGATTGGGCGATGATCCGATGCACTGAAACTCAGGTTTTCCACCACCGCCACTTGAAACTTGTCCCTCCATTTTCTATCCGCTACATATTGATCAAGCTTTTCCTGAATATTCGCGGCTCCCTCCCTTTTGTTATTCCATGTAAACACTGGACTTGCACTGGCTAAATCTGTTAGTTCACACTCTTCTAGAGCCATTCTGAAATTATGTATCCTCTCATACCCCCTAACGGAACCGCTTTCCTTTTCATTTACTCTTAACACCTCATTGAAGTCGCCCACAATGACCCGAGGAAGGTCGCTGACCCTCCTTAATCTTCTGAGTAACTCCCAAGAATCAGCTCATTGGGACACGTTCTGGTGACCATAAAACCCGGTGAAGTGCCACGCAAAGCCACTGTTATCAACCACCTTAGCATCTATATGGCCAGTGGAGAAAGACAACACTGTTACATTCATGTCATCCGACCATAAGAGGCCTAAACCCCCACTTTTACCATCACTATCCACAAAAATAGCATTTGCAAAGCCCAACTTCCATTTCATATGAGTACCTACATGACCCTTTATCTTGGTCTCATAAAGGAACACCAAGTTTGGGGATTGTTTTCTGAGAACCCTTTGCAGGGCGGTGAACGTACGGGTATTCCCCAGACCCCGTACGTTCCAACATAGGCAACTCATGGCGATTGGCTGGCCTAAAAGTCAGGCTCCGCCATTAAACAAACAACATCCATTGTAGATACCGAATCTTGTTTGGACTTCTTACCACCTATCAACTCTTCCCCTTTAAGCTCTAACTTCTTTCTCTTTTTTCCAACCTCCGGAGTTCTAACCTTGGGACTGCTCTCTTGTAAGTTGGAGTAGGGTGGGGTTGAAATTTGTGATTTCCCCTCATACGCCCTATCCTGCCCTGGAGACCAGTTCACTTCCCTGTTCCCCTTCTACTTGAGTTTTTGGTTCAAAGACGCATTATTAATTGGGCTAGAGAGTCTGCCTACTACCTTTAACTTCCTTGTCACGCATTTCCAACGTCGTATTACCCTCGTGCGTGGGCTAATTAACCTTACCACTAACTCTGAACCTGTTAACCCATTCCCTAGTGTATTTGAATCTGCCTCCTTGGGAACATCCAACACCTGGGTATTTTCGACTGCTTCTTTACAATATACTCCGCTACCCTGTCGTACCTCCATTGGAGCCTTGGCCCCTTCATTTATTGTCTCTACTAAAACCCTCCCCTGTCCCCCATTAGGTCGCTCTTCTATCATAATGGGGGGGGACCGCTAGGGGGTCACTTTCCTATACTTACCCTACCCTTTCGTTAGGCTTCGAACTATCCTTTTCCAATTGCTTTGCATGACTCCTATGTCTATCCCGACTTCCTATATGAGCCTCCGCTAGGTGCATTGTCTCGCTTTCTGTCCCAGGCGAAACCCCCCCTCCTTCCCCCCTTTCCTTTGTTGAGCTCTCTACCTTTTGCTTTCCACGTTGGATAGACTAGCCCTCAAAGCATATCCATAAATTGGCTTCTTTTCCTTCGTTGGCTACCTCCCTAGCTACTTCATCCCAACAATCTTTGCTACAGTGTCCTACTCTCCCGCAATATCCACAAAACTCTGGCAGTTTTTCATACTGGAGAGTTACCCATACAACCTCCTTAGACCCAGCTAAGTTTAATAACAGCCCCTATCGCAGAGGAATGTTGATATCTAGCCTCACCTTTGCGCGCAAGAACCGCCCTCGGCAGTCCTTTGCTTCCTCTGGCAACTTCACAACTTCACCTATTTCTCCCTGCCATTTTTCAAGCCATCCTCGTGTTCATACAAACTAATTGCAAGTCGTGGAACTGTACCCATATCTTCATTTTATTGAAGGCCAATTTCGTCACATCACCCATTCCTTGAGGTAATTCTAGAGCTAGTAAATGCTTATCAAAGTGCCATGGTCCTCTATTCCAAACCAGGGCTACGATCTTCCTTTTTTTCAAAGTAAACATGAAACATTGTGACCTACTATTTCCACCTCTACTTTCCCTATCATTCCCCCACAGTCTTACCATTACCTCAATGAAGGCCTCTCTGTTGATTCTTTTTGGGGAGAAGACTTTTCCCTACCAGACAATGACTTATGTCCTCGAGCCCCTCCTATTTGGCTTCTCCTTCTATTTGACACACAACTCCTTCCATGTCCGACAGTGAGAGAGATTGACAGAGCTTTGCTATCTCCTCCTGATCATCCCTTTTTCGTTTCGAGCACCAAACAGAGAATGCCGGCAAGGAAGATGGTAGAAAGTGAACTCCTAAACTTTGAAAACTAGCATCTGCTCTCTTGCGAGACTCATGCCTGAAGGACATGGCTACCATGCACAGTCCTTTCAGAGAAAAGACAGGAGGGACTGGAAATTTTATTTTGAGTGTTGTTTTGAGTGGCAATAGTGCAGGTTTTAAATTACTGTTTATGTTATGTGAAGCAATGACATGCACTATTGCACCGTGTAAACACTTTTCACAATTTTGTAAATGTTAAAATTGCTAGACTAACACCAACCTGGATATTCTTAAATTACATTTTCATAATATTAATTTAAAATTTAATAAATTGTTTACATTCAACTTTTAATACGTTAATATATAATTTTTATATTTAAAATAGTAATTTTTTCTTTTATTCACTTTTTAAAGATAATATTAATATAATTTTTTTAATTTTCGAAGTATTTTATCTATCAACTTTACGTCAATTTAACATGTATTTTAAGCTTATCTGTAAAATTATAAAATATTAATGAAATTTCAATTTAGTTTTCTATTTAATAACGAACCTTTACTTACGTTTTAAAAAAAATTAAATATAACTTTATCAACAAATATTAATTAACTGTAATCAATTTGTTTATTATTTTTATAGCACTATTTATATTATTACCGTAATCTAAGTCACGCAAAATCTCTTGAAGATTTATTTTCTTTAACATGTAGAATCTAGTTAACATTGACCTCCTTTTCCATTAATCAAATTTTGTCAAATTATTTGTTGATGAAGTTTAACCGTTTAAGCGAAATATCTCTAACATAATTTAAAATTTTTGAATTAAGGAAAATTTTCAAATTACCCTTAATTCAAAAATTTTACATTTAAAGATTTAACAAAATAAAATGAAAGAAAAACAAAATTTATGAATAGATGAAACCAAGATTGTTTTGAATCTTGATTGTCCATCTCAAAGAGTTGCATGGTGAAGAATAAATAAACTAATATATTCTTTTCGAACAAGAAATTAAAAAATGAAAAAAAAAAAATAGTGTGATCTATACTCAATCACCACGGTGGAAAGTGGAGATCTTTTAAAATTAAAACGAAAAAAAAAATAGAAATCCCATTTAAATCTTTATCGATCTCTTCATGTTGATCAATATATCTCTGTGGAGATGGAGATAAACAATTCCTGTCACGATGGAGATTTCCATCGCTCATGGAAATCTACACTAGATCTGCATTGCAATGGAGATCCATCCAGATATCCACCCTTTTTTTGGGTATTAAAGTATCTCCACTGTCCATCCTTTGTAGTCCCGTTGCCAAGGAACATGACATTGCTCATTTTCTTGGTGACCATCACACTTTCCCGATAAACTCCCTCCTTGATGTGAATCACAAATGTCTTGCTATTATTTTGGGGCACACCATTGAGAGCATCGGTAATGGTCTTAAACTGGCCACTTCCATCAGTGGCCACAACAGCGTCTAGCCTGATTGTTTCTGGAGCTGCTGTTAGGAGTTTTCGCCTCCCGAAACTAACCCAAGAAGGGTATCCATTCTCATCCGAGAGAAGCCTTCTTTTTGTGTTGAAAGAGTTGAGGACTGAAGAGGGACTTGCCACCATATAGCTAGACTATTGCTTGTAAGCTCCCTTGAAGCCTGCAAAATGTTCTTCTTTTTCTCCCCAGCATCGTTGTTCGTTATGCTTTCGAACTCATCCAAGCAACTCTCTTCGAATGTGAGCGCACCACTAAGCCAAATATTGAGTTCATGGGGTATATAGTCACCAAGTTTGGACACCTCAGTTCCACCTAACCGTTGGAAGAGGCTTGAAGATCATCAATTGCGGAATTCGTGAGTTCCTCTCAATTCTTCAAAGCCTGGCTGGTCTTGGAATCCTTACCAGCTAACTCTTGCAACGTGCTTGAGTTTTTCATTGCCTCCTTCAATGCATTGCAAACCTAATCAAACCAACTCCTTGACATCACTTGTGTTTGCTGATTTCAAGCTATTGACGCATCTTTATAAACAGTAGGCTGACAAAGAGCTGTTATAGCTCTTGACGATGTGGAAATCTGGTCGGATTCGCTTTTTGAGTCGTGGCTCCCTTCACCACCGGCGCTTCGATCCTAAGGCCAACTGCCAGAGCAGCTACCACTGCAAATAGAAACAAACAAATGCCACTTATAGCGGCGATCTTCTTCTTCTTCTTCTTATTGTCGGTATTCCTAAAACTTTCAAAAGCCATCTTCTTTTGTTTTGGTTTGAAGTTTAAAATTGATCTCTCTTTTGTGGTGTTTGCAGGCTGTTTATATATGAGAAAAAAAAAAACAAATGGAGAAGCTAAGACAACTTTACTGTTTTAGAAGTTATTTATTTATTTCTGTTAAGAAACTTGAGGTTGGTAAAATCTATAAACAGAGCAGTGTTGTTGTTCGTATTGGAACAAATAGATAAACAGACAACAAAAATAAAATATGTTATTGATAAAGTGCTAATATTATATTATCATTGTTATTTTTTTGAGAATTGTTATCGAACAAGTCAAAGATCTATCAAGATGGGTCAGAAAATCGTCGAAACTTGATAATACCAAATACTAGTTTCTCAGTCCAAATATTTATTTTCATAAACAAGAGACAATCATTTCCACAATAATAGATGAAAATCCACACAATTTCTGAAGTGTATTTGGTAGCAGGTCCTCAATCATCTTTAGTAAGAGGTAACGTGCCATTTGTTATATTTAGTTAATCCAGAAAAAATATTGATAAATTATACAGGATGGCTGTTGAAATACGTTCAATTACAAGTCGTATGATACTATTTTGGCTTAGATCAGTAACGAATTAATTGTCATTATTACTATTTTTTTATTTTATTGAAGCTTGAAAATAGCGGAGCCCAGAAGCTTAAGTTGTTGTAATTAAGAGAGGCAATCTAAATTACTGAATAGTGAATACAACAAGTTAATTTTGAAAGTAAATACGTAGTTTAGACAGAGGAATAAGTAAAGAAATTATTAGAAATTAATGATTTTTTTTTTCGTCATCTCTATTGTTTATTGTAGATCTTGTTTATTTTTGTTGTGAGGAAAGAAATTATGTTCCAATATGACACTCTCAAGTTTTTTTTTTTCCTCCTATTTTTGTGTGCATTTGTTAATTACTTTAATTAGATAAGATTTATAATTTAGTTTAAGATAATTTAAAAATTAATACGTTAGAGAAATTGGAATAAACTATTGACAGTACTCACAACGGAGGCTTGATGGTTGTACATGTTGGTGGAATTCATTTATGTTTATAAGGCATTTTTTATATTAGTTAATAATATTTGACTTGTATGAGTTTGTAATAGATAGTTGTGTACAATGATTTTTTTTTGTGTATTTAGTTATAGTGGATATAGCAATGCCAAGTTTATACTTCACCTAGGGTTGTATATTTATTAAACTAGTATAAATATAGTTTTTCTTGTTGACCTCATTAAGCTTGAGGTACAACATTGAAACAGTTGCTGCCATTATTCTAGCCAGTTAATTCCTTTTGTTCTTTGTATAAATTCATGGCAGAACTTCCCTAATTAATGTTGCAGCTGTATTTCTTCTTAATATATATGGTTATGTAACCTTTTACATGAAGTACAACTAAACATTAACTATAAACTGTTCATACTTACCCAACTTCCTGAAATAAGCTTCAATCAACAATTGCCTAGCTAGTCAATGAGTTCCTCACAATTCTGAAGAGTCGTCTGGCTGGTCTTGGAATCCTTATTAGCTAACTCTTTCAACATGCATCAGTTCTTCATTGCCTCTGATAAATATTGAGAAAATAATATGTATTTCACCCATTAGAATATACAATATCAAGCCTATTATAGGCTGAGAGGTATAATACAAATATAGAAACTAGAATAATATATTACAATGATGGTAATAAAATTGGCTCAATTGATGATTGATATATTAACATCCCCCCGCAAACTCAAGAGGGCGAGATGGATGCAAGCTTGAGTTTGGAAACCAATTCACGAAAACGTCCAGGAGGATGAGATTTGGTAAAAACATCGGCAGGTTGATTAACTGAAGCAATCGAGTGAAGTTTAATTGTACCCTGATGAACATGTTGTCGAACAAAATGACAATCAATTTCAATGTGTTTGGTACGTCATGAAAAACATCATTGTGAGCAATTTGGATAGCACTATGATTGTCACAATAAAGAGGAGTGGTTGTGACGTGGTGAACTCCCATGTCTTGAAGTAACCAGCGCAGCCAAACAAGCTCTTGAGTAGTGTCAGAAGAGCTCGATATTCAGCCTCAGTACTGGATCGGCTATAACTGTCTGTTTCTTGCTACGTCATGATATGAGGGAATCTCCAAGAAAGAAGCAGTAACCAGTAGTAGATCGTCGATCAGTAGAATCACCAGCCCAATCTGCATCTGAATAAGCACGTAATTCTAAAGAGGAGTGAGTGGAAAAATGAAGTCCATAAAACATCGTGCCCTTGAGATACCGTAAAATATGAAGAACAACAACAAAGTGAGTGGAATGAGGAGCAGACATAAACTGACTGACAATATGTACAACATATGCAATATCCGGTCGAGTCACAGTCAAATAAACAAGACTCCCAACAAGTTATCGATAAAGAGTAGGATTACTAAGTGGTGTACCTTCGAAAGGTGTGAGTTTAACATTGACTTTCAAGGGACTAGTACTGATTTTACTATCAGTCAAGCTAGCACGAGTAAGAAGATCTGAAATATATTTTGCTTGTGAAAGATAGTAACCATCAGAGTCAGAAGAAACCTCAAGTCCAGAAATAACTGAGAGAATCAAGATCCTTCATCTCAAATTGCTGCGGAGATATTTTTGAGATCAGAGATACCAGCAATATCATCGCTGTAATAATCATGCCATCCACATAGAGATATAAAAAAAACAGAACCATGACTAGTCTTGCGAAGAAATATGCAGAATCATAAGAGTGGAGGCAAATCCAAATTGTATAATGGTAGAAGAGAACTTGGCAAACCAAGCTCTAGGAGCCCTTATAGTGCCCGACGAAGACGACAAACCTTATGTGGAGAATGTGGATATCCTAGTGATGGTGTCATATATACCTCTTCAGAAAGATCCCCATTAAGAAAATCATTTTCACATCCATTTGAAACAAATGCCACCATTTGATTGCAGCAACTGCTAGTAAGCTTCGAACAGAAGTAAGTCGAGCAACTGGTGCAAATGTCTCTTCATAATCAATTCCATATTCCTGATTAAAACCTTTGGCCACAAGACGGGCTTTATATCGTTCAACAGACCCATCTGACTTTGTTTTGATCTTATATACCCATTTGCATCCGATGACAGATTTATTAGAAGGAAGATCAACCATATCCCAAGTGTGAGTTTTCTTAACAGCCTGCAATTCTTCAGCCATAGCTTGCTGCCAAATAGGGTCAGTACTGGCCTCTTTATAAGATTGAGGCTCATATAGAGAAAGAATGACGGAAAAACAATGAAAATCTCGAAGGGTTATAGGAAGTTCCCTTACCCGAGTAGAACGACGAAGAGGGAGAGCAACAGGTGTGATTGGACAAGGAGACTCTGGTGCAGTGAATGGACTGTGAGTTGCAGTGGCTGGAGTGAGGTTGATGGTGCGACTCAGCAGATTGTGAACCCAAGTGTGATGGTGGTGACGTAGCAGTGAGGCAGAACAGAGATGGTGCCAGGATACAGCGTCACGAACAGAGTGCGGCAGCGGAACAACGCGCGTAGTAGAACTAGCGAAGGCAACGATGACTGGTAATGTAGATGTTGCAGTGCTGGTGTGCGGTGATGCAGAACAGATAGCAGCAGCGTGGAAACGGTGGTGGACAGCAGATGTGAACTGAGACAGCGAAGAGAAATAGCGGCGGTACAGCGGCGGCTTGGTGACGGTGCTGCGAATAGAGACAGCAGCGGCGGCAGCAGACGCGAACTGTGACAGCGAAGAGAACTAGCGGCGGTGATGACTGCGGTGACGTGCAGTAGCGATGTGCGAATGACAGTAGCGATAAAGATGAGGGTGGTGTGGTCAATAGATAGTGACGGCGGTGAGAGCTTGTGATGGTAAAAAAATTTCTAAACCCTAAGCTCTGATACCATGATAAATATTGAGAAAATAATATGTATTTCCATTACAAATACAATATCAAGCCTATTTATAGACTGAGAGGTATAATACAAAAATAGAAATTAGAATAATATATTACAATAATGGTAATAAAATTGGCTCAATAATGATGATTGATATATTAACAGCCTCCTTCGACGCATCAACAGCAACGTGAACCATAATTGAATCAAATTCTTAGGGTCGTTTGTGATGGCAGATTTCAAGCTATTGGAACAAGCGTCTTTGTATCAGTGGGTTGACCAAGAGCTGTTATTGCCTTTGAAGACATGGAAATCTGGCCCAATTCGCCTTTGTTGTGGCTCTCTCCAGCACTAACGCCTTTCAAATCCAACCTCGAGAACAGCTACCATAGCAAATACAAACAAACAAACAAACGACTCTTATTGATGAGCATAATTTATATATATTATTATTCTTAAATATAAGTTTATTAGTCCAATTTTATGTTAAGTTATTTTAATTAGTTGTGTTTTGGTGAAACAAGAATAAAATAATATTTATGTGTGAATGAGGAAAAATTATAATTTTCTCAAGTCAAAATCCAAGTCAATTAAAGATTCAAGTCATGCCTAAAGTATTTATCAATCAAGGAAATTGGTTGAGACAAGGAAATAAATCAATGAAGAAAAATACAAATTTGGTATAAATCAAATTTTGAGTTATTTTTGGTTCTTAAAAATGAAGCAAAGGAGAGAACAATGGCGAATTCCGGTCACCTTTTGAAACACAAGATACAAATCAAGAAAAAAGAAGCAGATTTTAAGAGAAAAATCAGGGCCCGCTGAGCAGTTTTTGGAAAGACAAAAACAGTGTCCTAATTGAGCAATTTAGAAGCAGTTTTCGGACACCAAAAAGACGAGACCAGCAGCAATATAAAGAATAGAAAAAAGGAGCAGCTACTGGGACTTTTGGGAGGAGAACAGAAGACAACGCAGCAGCTATTTTTGGGGGGACTTGAAGCAAAACAGCAGTAGTTTTGGCGTTGAAACAAGAAGCAATTGAGCTGAGATTTGGGAGCAAATTTAGGCTTGCGTTCAGACCAACAATTGCAGTCATATAGTTTTGACAATGTGTGAGTTGTAATATAGGGTTTTAATTTTCTTTTTATTTGTTATTATCATGACTGCTTAATTTTTTTTTCTAAGGTATAGGATAAAACTTTATTAACTTCATAATAATTTTGATATTCGAATGTTATTCTAAATTTTGTTTTTAATGTTTAATACTTCTTAGTTTCACCAATTGAAAAATAAAAATTGTTTCACCTTAAATATCAAGTATTTTTGGTTGTTGCAAAATTTTTATTAATTGGACTTTGGATTGATAAATGTTTAAATATAAGACTTTGATTATATGTTTTTCAATATTGGATACATATAATACTTAGATCTTATAAATTTTAAGCTTTGAAATAATAATTTAAATAAGATTTATTTTTAACTTAACTAATGAACCTTGAGAAAACAAAATATTGATTTTTAAGTTGTTCTTTAAATTTTAATAATAATATTCTGCATAGTAAAATATTACAAGATAATAGTGGATTCTGAACCTCAGATTTTTCTTCATTGTTTAAATTCTGCGAATTAATCTTGTCTTGATTTAGAATTTTATTTGTTTTTTTAGTTTTAGTTAATTCTCAATTTTCAAATTTTGTTAACTAGATTAGAATTAAATTTAATTTGGATTTAGATTAATATTTTCTCAATCTCTCTCATATTTGCGTAATCTATCTTACAATAGACTCGTGTACTTAGAGCACTAAAATTTGCACAATACTTATAATTAATGAAGTACTTATTCTTAATTCTTCTTCGTATCTTCAGGAAAATTCCAAAAGCCATCCCCTTCTTATACAAAACACCAAATCCTTTGAACTAATTTGAAGTTTGAATTGACTCTTATCTATTGGTGTTTGCAAGTTGTTTACGTAAACAATGGAGACAAGGCTAAGAAAAAGCTTTGCTGTTCAAAAAGTCGTTTAGTATGCTAGACGACGTAAGGTTGGTAAAATTTATGAAAACAAGTTTGTTTTGCTTGAAACAGATTATTAGATAAATGCAAAACAAAAACATAAAGTGCATGTTATGATGAAGGGTTAATATTTGGCTCATGTTAGGACTGAAAGATTTTATAATTATTGAAAAATATTATTAATTTATCGAACATTCTTTAATTTTACCAAGATTTACCGTATATAAACTTAAAAATTTATATGCAAGCACATATACTCACATAGATCCCGTAATTATTGCATTTTTCTTCACATTTGCCTCTTGACAAAGCCTTGTCCATCTATTTTCGTATTGGCCCACGGTTCAAAAGATGGAGGCTCATGATATCCTCTTGATTGTATGGAGGACCTCCTATCATTTTAAATGAGAAATTGCAGCCTCTTCCATCAAAGGCTGAGTGGAGAATATCATATTACGAATTTAATTTTTTCTTAAAAAAATTCTTTTTATTTATTACTTTTATATTTATATTCATTTTTGTGGAGTAGAGGGTCAGGCGAAGTTAAGGAAGGGGCAATTTCGTCTTTTGAAACAGTGAATAAGTTATTTCCTGAACAAATGGATGGCGGTGTACAGCAAGACTTGATGGTGCAGTAGATGACAGCAGGAAAAAGTACACAGGAGGGGACTGTTGGGGACGCTGATGTTGTGGAAATGTCCATTAGTCCAAGCAAGAAGACTCTAAACGTTGGAAAAGGGTGGCTAGGGAGGGCAAGCTGTTAAGAAAAGCTGTGAGTCCTCTCCAAAAAATGTTGTCAGTCCAACAATCCAAGAAGAAAGCCACCAGAGGTTCTAGTTCATCTCCAAGATCGAAAGAGTCACCTAAAGATACGCCATGTAAGAGTATCTCTCCTCTAATTAATTAAAGTAGGAAAATAGGGTGAGGTGGAGACTCTCGGAACAAATCCAAAGAGGAAGAAGTTGATTTTCAAGGGTGAAGAGGAAAGTAGCAGCAAAAAGGCCAAGATCAACAACTCAACTCAGTTGGAACCAATCAGCATATCAGCGAAGCTAGAGATTTAGGCTGCCAACCTCAATGAGTTGCCTAAGTTGGAACGTTCGGGGCTTGGGGGTCCCTGCAAGTTCAAAAGCCTATAGAGGATAGTGAGAAGATATTCCCAAGCTTAGTCTTCCTAATGGAGACTAAGTTATATGGAAATGCTTGTGAAAATTTGAAGAGGAAGTTGGGCTTTTGTGGGGGTTTTTTGTAGACTGTTTGGGTAAAAGTGGGGGGCTTGGTTTACTGTGGAAGAATGAGGTAGAGATCTCGGTACTCTCATTCTCTTCTAGCCATATTCATTGAGGATTTCATGTGAGGAGGAAGCTAGTTGGAGATTTATATGTTATTATGGAGATCCAAACCAAGCCAAAAGGGCAAATTTTTAGGAGCTTTTGAGAAGGCTGTGTTGGCTATTTGTTTTGACACACAAATGCAGTAGTTTCAATGCCAAAAAACAAGAAAAATTACTTCTAAAAACAGAGGACAATAGAGTGTTTTCTGCCGTTCACCCCTGACCTAATTTATTTTTTCGGTCTGTGTTTTCTACTGTATTTTATAGCTCCTTACAAAAGTTATTAGACTAATTTTTATACTGGTTCTTTACATCCTAAAACCACCATACAGGTGTCTTAATTCTATCCGTACAAAATGTAATACAAGTTAACTTAACATAACCTTAGTTAGCTAAACTAACACAAATTAAATACATCAACACATAAACTAAAGAAGTAACAAGAAGCATAACATATGAACTTCAACACTCCCCCTTAATATGTTGTGCTTGAACTTCTAAAGCTCCTCTAAGTTGCTGAAATTTTCTCTTAGAAGTGCCTTGGTTAAGATCTCTGCAACCTGATCTTTAGACCTGCAAAATTCAAGCTGAATTTCACCATTTTCTATAACTTCTCTAATAAAGTGGTGCTTCAGTGCAATGTGTCTGCTCCTGCAGTGATGGACTGGATTTAGGCTATAGCAATGGCTGATTTGTTGTCACAAAATATGGTCATGCCCTCCTCTTGCTTCTCTCCAATATCTTCTAAAATTCTTCTTAACCAAATGGCAAGAGCAATTGTTAAAGAAGCTGAAACATACTCAGCTTCAATAGAGGATTGAGCAACTATTTGTTGCTTCTTTGAGCACTAAGAAAACATACCTAACAAGTGAAAAAAACAAAGCCGAAGGTGCTCTTCATGTCATCAAGACAGCCCCCCAATCACTATCATAAAAGCCTACCTATCTTGCCTCTTCTTTCTAGTGAATCTTATACTATAGTCTAGGGTGCCTTGGATGTATCTCAACACACTTTTTGCTGCACCTAGATGAAAATGGTTAGGGTTGTGCATATATCTTGATAGCAAGCTTGTTCCAACATGATGTCAGGTCTTGTAGTTGTAAGATAGAGCAACTTGCCCACCAAACTTCTATAAAGTGTTGCATCTATCTTTTTCCCATCATCTTTTTTCTTCAATTTTTCATTCACAACAAGAGGAGTATCTACAGACTTGCATCCAAACATTCCATGCTTCCTCAAAATATTTTTAACATGCTTTCGTTGGGAAATAAAACACTATTTGCATCTTAGCGAATTTCAATCCCAAGAAAGTAACACATTAACCCCATATCACTCATTTTATATTTCTTCATCATATCTCCTTAAACTCTTTATCATGTTCTCATTTCTTGTAAACAATAAATGATAAATATACAAGGTTGCAATGAGAATGTCTCTATTTTCATGCCTTTTTACTACAAAGTAAACTCACTTAAACTTTTTTTGAATCATTTCTAAGCAAAGTACGCATCAATTTGACTATACAAGCTCTAAAAGCTTGTTTGAGCCTACATAAGACCTTTTTAAGCTTGTAAACTGTCTCATTCTCTCTTGACTAAAAGCCTTAAGGCTGCTCCATATACACTTCTTCATTTAACTCACCATCCAAGAATGCTGATTTTACATCAAGTTGGTAAAGTGACCAACCTTTTTAAGCAGCCAAGGTAATGAGAACTCTCACAGTGTCAAGTCGAGCAACTGGTATAAAAGTCTTATTGAAATCAATACCGAGTTGTTGTAAATAGTCTTTGGCAACAAGCCTAGCTTCGTGTTTTTGGATAGACCCGTCTGCATTGTATTTAATTTGTAAATCCATTTTACACCAACTACTTTTTGCTCTTTTGGTCTCTCAACCAGCTGCTATGTATTTTTCTTCTGTATTTCTTCAATCTCAACTTCTATAGCTTTTCTCCAAGAGTCTTTACAATTGCTTCTTCAAAACTTTCCGATTCAACAAGACAAAAAATTAAATGATGCATAGATCTCACCCAAGATTTTCATTTTCTTTGGAGTTGAACTTGGAAAGTTGAACTCGAGCTTGGAGATGATGAACTAGAGCTTGATGGATCTCTTAGAGATGATGTTATACTAGGAGGAGATGATTGCAATGTATCTTCATCATTTGCACTGCCTTGATTTAAGTTTTTATGGACATCATCAACCATGATGGGTCTCTTATGAATTATTCTTTACTTTAAATCAAATGAGGCTTGCTCATTAAATATGACACTCTACTTGTCACTATCTACTTGCTTTTTAAATTGTATAACCTATAACCCATTGATTGTGAACTATAGCTATAAAGATACACCTTTCATTTGTTTCATCAAGTTTGTGTCCCCTCTTTCAAAGTTTGAGCATAACAAACACAACCAAAATCTTCAAATGTCTAACTGAAGGTTTCCTCACTCCAAACTTTAAAGGGAATTTGATTAAATAGAGCTTTGGTTAGTGCTCGATTAATTAAATACACTGCTCTATATATAGCTTATGCTCAAAAGAATTTAGGCAACCCCCTTTCATAAAGCATAGATTTTGCCATCTCTATAACAGTTTGATTTTCCCTTTCGGATACTCTATTTTGCTACAGAGAATACCCAACCGTGAGTTGTCTTTTAATGTCTCATTCTTCACAAAATTTATTAAACTTGTGTGAGTTATATTCCATGCCTCTATCACTTCATACAGTTTCAATCATATGGCCACTTTATTTTCGACAAGGCTTTTGAAGTTTTTAAAAATTGAGAACACTTTAGATTTTTGCCTCATAAAGAATACCCATGTCATTCTTGAAAAAACATCAATAAAAAGAATGAAACACCTGTCATTTCCATGAAAGAGAAGACATCGGTCCCAAATACTATGTGAACCAACTTCAACAACTGATTTGCTCTCCAAGTAACTTCTATAGGAAATGGTTATCTATAATACTTGCCAAGTGCACACTTTTCACATACATTTTGCTGCTTAATTTCTTGGTAGCCCTTGCACTATGTTCTTTTGGTTCAACAACTTGGCTTTGAAAATTCAAGTGCCCAAACCTTTTATGCCACAACCAAGACTCGTCAGCAAGTTCAACCTTGAGAGCTAGTTCATTTGCATATCTAAAGCCAAGTGGAAATCTTCGAGTCTTCATTTCAATTTTTGCTACAACTATCCTCTGATTTCTTTATCAAAATTGGTGCAACCTTTGTCTTCAAATTGCAATTAATATTGTTTTCAAGAAGTTGTCCAACATTTAGCATATTTTGTTTCAAGTCAGGCACTAGTAATATATCTGAAATATAACTAACACATTTCTTTGATTGAACTCCAATTGTCCCCTTACGTTTGACATATACAAAAACACCATTCCTCAACTTCACTTGTGAATTAATAGAGGTGTCCATGTTAAGAAAGATGCTCCCATTTCCGTCATGTGGTTGGTGCAACCACTATCAAGAAACCATACATTGTCTTGCTGCTTAAGTGCACTTTGACAAGCATAAAACAAACTTACTTCACTTTCTTTTGCTTCTCAATTGTTTGCTTGTTAAGTTGCTTTATATCTACAATCCTTTTGTAAGTGACTGATTTTTTTACAATTATGGCATTGAGGCTTTCCTTTGAATCGACAATCATCTTCAACATGACTGCTTCTTTTGCAATTATTACGCTTCTAAGAGTGTTTTTCTTCAACAGATCTTCTGTCATAGTTTCCTCTACCTTTGCCTCTATTATTTCAACTTCTTCCACTACTCCCTCTTTTTCCACCCTTAAAGACTCTCCCTGTTTTGATTATTATCTAAAGGTTGTTTGTTAGAATGTTTAATGTTGAATTGAGATTGAAATGCATTGTTAATGATTTCTTAGAGTGACATATCAATCTCTGCTCATAGGATTTTAGTGAACCCATCGCTTCATGGATATTTAAGATAGAGATATCCTTTGTTTCTTTAATACACAACAATAAGATCAAGGATATCTCTATCTTAAATATCCATGAAGCGATGGGTTCACTAAAATCCTATGAGCAGAGATTGATATGTCACTCTAAAATCATTAACAATGCATTTCAATCTCAATTCAACATTAAACATTCTAACAAACAACCTTTAGATAATAATCAAAACAGGGGAGAGTCTTTTAAGGGTGGAAAAAGAGGGAGAGGTAGTGGAAGAAGTTGAAATAATAGAGGCAAAGGTAGAGGAAACTATGACAGAAGATCTGTTGAAGAAAAACACTCTTAGAAGCGTAATAATTGCAAAAGAAGCAGTCATGTTGAAGATGATTGTCGATTCAAAGGAAGCCTCAATGCCATAATTGTAAAAAAATCAGTCACTTACAAAAGGATTGTAGATATAAAGCAACTTAACAAGCAAACAATTGAGAAGCAAAGAAAGTGAAGTAAGTTTGTTTTATGCTTGTCAAAGTGCACTTAAGCAGCAAGACAATGTATGGTTTCTTGATAGTGGTTGCACCAACCACATGACAGGAAATGGGAGCATCTTTCTTAACATGGACACCTCTATTAATTCACAAGTGAAGTTGAGGAATGGTGTTTTGTATATGTCAAACGTAAGGGGACAATTGGAGTTCAATCAAAGAAATGTGTTAGTTATATTTCAGATATATTACTAGTGCCTGACTTGAAACAAAATAGCTAAATGTTGGACAACTTCTTGAAAACAATATTAATTGCAATTTGAAGACAAAGGTTGCACCAATTTTGATAAAGAAAATCAGAGGATAGTTGTAGCAAAAATTGAAATGAAGACTCGAAGATTTCCACTTGGCTTTAGATATGCAAATGACTAGCTCTCAAGGTTGAACTTGCTGACGAGTCTTGGTTGTGGCATAAAAGGTTTGGGCACTTGAATTTTCAAAGCCTCAAGTTGTTGAACCAAAAGAACATAGTGCAAGGGCTACCAAGAATTAAGGAGCAGCAAAATGTATGTGAAAGTGTGCACTTGGCAAGTATTATAGATAACCATTTCCTATAGAAGTTACTTGGAGAGCAAATCAGTTGTTGAAGTTGGTTCACATAGATATTTGTGGACCTGTTCTCTTTCATGAAATGACAGGTGTTTCATTCTTTTATTGATGTTTTTCAAGAATGACATGGGTATTCTTTATGAGGCAAAAATCTAAAGTGTTCTCAATTTTAAAAACTTCAAAAGCCTTGTCGAAAAATAAGTGGCCATATGATTGAAACTGTATGAAGTGATAGAGGCATGGAATATAACTCACACAAGTTTAATAAATTTTGTGAAGAATGAGACATTAAAAGACAACTCACGGTTGGGTATCTCTGTAGCAAAATAGAGTATCCGAAAGGGAAAATCAAATGTTATAGAGATGGCAAAATCTATGCTTTATGAAAGGGGGTTGCCTAAATTCTTTTGAGCATAAGCTATATAGAGCTGTGTATTTAATTAATCGAGCACTAACCAAAGCTCTATTTAATCAAATTCCCTTTAAAGTTTGGAGTGAGAGGAAACCTTCAGTTAGACATTTGAAGATTTTGGTTGTGTTGTTATGCTCAAACTTTGAAAGAGGGGGACACAAACTTGATGAAACAAATGAAAGGTGTATCTTTATAGGCTATAGTTCACAATCAATGGGTTATAGGTTATACAATTTAAAAAGCAAGTAGATAGTGACAAGTAGAGTGTCATATTTAATGAGCAAGCCTCATTTGATTTAAAGTAAAGAATAATTCATAAGAGACCCATCATGGTTGATGATGTCCATAAAAACTTAAATCAAGGCAGTGCAAATGATGAAGATACATTGCAATCATCTCCTCCTAGTATAACATCATCTCTAAGAGATCCATCAAGCTCTAGTTCTATCATCTCCAAGCTCGAGTTCAATTTTCCAAGTTCAACTCCAAAGGAAAAATGAAAATCTTGGGTGAGATCTATGCATCATTTAATTTTGTCTTGTGAATCGGAAAGTTTTGAAGAAGCAATTGTAAAGACTCTTGGAGAAAAGCTATAGAAGTTGAGATTGAAGAAATACAGAAAAAATACATAGCAGCTGGTTGAGAGACCAAAAGAGCAAAAAGTAGTTGGTGTAAAATGGATTTACAAATTAAAATACAATGCAGACGGGTCTATCCAAAAACACGAAGCTAGGCTTGTTGCCAAAGACTATTTACAACAACTCGGTATTGATTTCAATAAGACTTTTATACCAGTTGCTCGACTTGACACTGTGAGAGTTCTCATTACCTTGGCTGCTTAAAAAGGTTGGTCACTTTACCAACTTGATGTAAAATCAGCATTCTTGGATGGTGAGTTAAATGAAGAAGTGTATATGGAGCAGCCTTAAGGCTTTTAGTCAAGAGAGAATGAGACAGTTTACAAGCTTAAAAAGGTCTTATGTAGGCTCAAACAAGCTTTTAGAGCTTGGTATAGTCAAATTGATGCGTACTTTGCTTAGAAATGATTCAAAAAAAGTTTAAGTGAGTTTACTTTGTAGGTAAAAAGGCATGAAAAGAGACATTCTCATTGCAACCTTGTATATTTATCATTTATTGTTTACAAGAAATAATGAGAACATGATAAAAGAGTTTAAGGAGATATGATGAAGAAATATAAAATGAGTGATATGGGGTTAATGTGTTACTTTCTTGGGATTGAAATTCGCTAAGATGCAAATAGTGTTTTTATTCCCAACGAAAGCATGTTAAAAATATTTGAGGAAGCATGGAATGTTTGGATGCAAGTCTGTAGATACTCCTCTTGTTGTGAATGAAAAATTGAAGAAAAAAGATGATGGGAAAAAGATAGATGCAACACTTTATAGAAGTTTGGTGGGCAAGTTGCTCTATCTTACAATACAAGACCTGACATCATGTTTGGAACAAGCTTGCTATCAAGATATATGCACAACCCTAACCATTTTCATCTAGGTGCAGCAAAAAGTGTGTTGAGATACATCCAAGGCACCCTAGACTATAGTATAATTCACTAGAAAAGAAGAGGCAAGATAGGTAGGCTTTTATGATAGTGATTGGGGGGCTGTCTTGATGACATGAAGAGCACCTTCGGCTTTGTTTTTTTCACTTGGTTTAGGTATGTTTCTTAGTGCTCAAAGAAGCAACAAATAGTTGCTCAATCCTCTATTGAAGCTGAGTATGTTTCAGCTTCTTTAACAATTGCTCTTGCCATTTGGTTAAGAAGAATTTTAGAAGATATTGGAGAGAAGCAAGAGGAGGGCATGACCATATTTTGTGACAACAAATCAGCCATTGCTATAGCCTAAAATCCAGTCCATCACTGCAGGAGCAGACATTGCACTGAAGCACCACTTTATTAGAGAAGTTATAGAAAATGGTGAAATTCAGCTTGAATTTTGCAGGTCTAAAGATCAGGTTGCAGAGATCTTAACCAAGGCACTTCTAAGAGAAAATTTCAGCAACTTAGAGGAGCTTTAGAAGTTCAAGCACAACATATTAAGGGGGAGTGTTGAAGTTCATATGTTATGCTTCTTGTTACTTCTTTAGTTTATGTGTTGATGTATTTAATTTGTGTTAGTTTAGCTAACTAAGGTTATGTTAAGTTAACTTGTATTACATTTTGTACGGATAGAATTAAGACACCTGTATGGTGGTTTTAGGATGTAAAGAACCAGTATAAAAATTAGTCTAATAACTTTTGTAAGGAGCTAATAAAACAGTAGAAAACACAGACCGAAAAAATAAATTAGGTCAGGGGTGAACGGCAGAAAACAACTCTGTTGTCCTCTGTTTTAGAAGTAATTTTTCTTGTTTTTTGGCATTGAAACTACTGCATTTGTGTGTCAAAACAAATAGCCAACACAGCCTTCTCAAAAGCTCCTAAAAATTTGCCCTTTTGGCTTGGTTTGGATCTCCATAATAACATATAAATCTCCAACTAGCTTCCTCCTCACATGAAATCCTCAATGAATATGGCTAGAAGAGAATGAGAGTACCGAGATCTCTACCTCATTCTTCCACAGTAAACCAAGCCCCCACTTTTACCCAAACAGTCTACAAAAAACCCCCACAAAAGCCCAACTTCCTCTTCAAATTTTCACAAGCATTTCCATATAACTTAGTCTCCATTAGGAAGACTAAGCTTGGGAATATCTTCTCACTATCCTCTATAGGCTTTTGAACTTGCAGGGACTCCCCAAGCCCCGAACGTTCCAACTTAGGCAACTCATTGAGGTTGGCAGGCCTAAATCTCTAGCTTCGCTGATATGCTGATTGGTTCCAACTGAGTTGAGTTGTTGATCTTGGCCTTTTTGCTGCTACTTTCCTCTTCACCCTTGAAAATCAACTTCTTCCTCTTTGGATTTGTTCCGAGAGTTGTCTCCACCTCACCCTATTTTCCTACTTTAATTAATTAGAGGAGAGATACTCTTACATGGCGTATCTTTAGGTGACTCTTTCGATCTTGGAGATGAACTAGAACCTCTGGTGGCTTTCTTCTTGGATTGTTGGACTGACAACATTTTTTGGAGAGGACTCACAGCTTTTCTTAACAGCTTGCCCTCCCTAGCCCCTTTTCCAACGTTTATAGTCTTCTTGCTTGGACTAATGGACATTTCCACAACATCAGCGTCCCCAACAGTCCCCTCCTGTGTACTTTTTCCTGCTGTCATCTACTGCACCATCAAGTCTTGCTGTACACCGCCATCCATTTGTTCAGGAAATAACTTATTCAGTGTTTCAAAAGACGAAATTGCCCTTCCTTAACTTACTTCGCTGACCCTCTACTCCACAAAAATGAATATAAATATAAAAGTAATAAATAAAAAGAATTTTTTTAAGAAAAAATTAAATTCGTAATATGATATTCTCCACTTCAGCCTTTGATGGAAGAGGCTGCAACTTTCTCATTTAAAATGATAGGAGGTCCTCCATACAATCAAGAGGATATCATGAGCCTCCATCTTTTGAACCGTGGGCCAATACGAAAATAGATGGACAAGGCTTTGTCAAGAGGCAAATGTGAAGAAAAATGCAATAATTACGGGATCTATGTGAGTATATGTGCTTGCATATAAATTTTTAAGTTTATATACGGTAAATCTTGGTAAAATTAAAGAATGTTCGATAAATTAATAATATTTTTCAATAATTATAAAATCTTTCAGTCCTAACATGAGCCAAATATTAACCCTTCATCAATAACATGCACTTTATGTTTTTGTTTTGCATTTATCTAATAATCTGTTTCAAGCAAAACAAACTTGTTTTCATAAATTTTACCAACCTTACGTCGTCTAGCATACTAAACGACTTTTTGAACAGCAAAGCTTTTTCTTAGCCTTGTCTCCATTGTTTACGTAAACAACTTGCAAACACCAATAAAGATAGAGTCAATTCAAACTTCAAATTAGTTCAAAGGATTTGGTGTTTTGTATAAGAAGGGGATGGCTTTTGGAATTTTCCTGAAGATACGAAGAAGAATTAAGAATAAGTACTTCATTAATTATAAGTATTGTGCAAATTTTAGTGCTCATAAGTACACGAGTCTATTGTAAGATAGATTATGCAAATATGAGAAGAGATTGAGAAAATATTAATCTAAATCCAAATTAAATTTAATTCTAATCTAGTTAACAAAATTTGAAAATTGAGAATTAACTAAAACTAAAAAAACAAATAAAATTCTAAATTAACAAGACAAGATTAATTCGCAGAATTTAAACAATGGAAGAAAAATCTGAGGTTCAGAATCCACTATTATCAATTTGTAATATTTTACTATGCAGAATATTATTATTAAAATTTAAAGAACAACTTAAAAATCAATATTTTGTTTTCTCAAGGTTCATTAGTTAAGTTAAAAATAAATCTTATTTAAATTATTATTTCAAAGCTTAAAATTTATAAGATCTAAGTATATATGTATCCAATATTGAAAAACATAATCAAAGTCTTATATTTAAACATTTATCAATCCAAAGTCCAATTAATAAAATAATTTTGCAACAACCAAAAATACTTGATATTTAAGGTGAAACAATTTTTATTTTATCAATTGGTGAAACTAAGAAGTATTAAACATTAAAAACAAAATTTAGAATAACATTCGAATATCAAAATTATTATGAAGTTAATAAAGTTTTATCCTATACCTTAGAAAAAAAAATTAAGCAGTCATGATAATAACAAAAATAAAAAGAAATTAAAACCCAGTATATTACAACTCAGCACATTGTCAAAACTATATGACTGCAATTGTTGGTCTGAACGCAAGCCTAAATTTGCTCCCAAATCTCAGCTCAATTGCTTCTTGTTTCAACGCCAAAACTACTGCTGTTTTGCTTCAAGTCCCCCCAAAAATAGCTGCTGCGTTGTCTTCTGTTCTCCTCCCAAAAGTCCCAGTAGCTGCTCCTTTTTTCTATTCTTTATATTGCTGCTGGTCTCGTTCTTTTTGGTGGTCCGAAAACTGCTTCTAAATTGCTCAATTAGGACACTGTTTTTTGTCTTTCCAAAAACTGCTCAGCGGGCCCTGATTTTTCTCTTAAAATCTGCTTCTTTTTTCTTGATTTGTATCTTGTGTTTCAAAAGGTGACCGGAGAATTCGCCATTGTTCTCTCCTTTGCTTCATTTTTAAGAACCAAAAATAACTCAAAATTTGATTTATACCAAATTTGTATTTTTTCTTCATTGATTTATTTCCTTGTCTCAACCAATTTCCTTGATTGATAAATACTTTAGGCATGACTTGAATCTTTAATTGACTTGGATTTTGACTTGAGAAAAATTATAATTTTTCCTCATTCAACACATAAATATTATTTTATTCTTGTTTCACCAAAAACACAACTAATTAAAATAAACTTAACATAAAATTGGACTAATAAACTTATATTTAAGAATAATAAATATATATAAATTATGCTCATCAATAAGAGTCGTTTGTTTTTGTTTGTTGGTATTTGCTATGGTAGCTGTTCTCGAGGTTGGATTTGAAAGGCGTTAGTGCTGGAGAGAGCCACAACTCAAAAGGCGAATTGGGCCAGATTTCCATGTCTTCAAAGGCAATAACAGCTCTTGGTCAACCCACTGATACAAAGACGCTTGTTCCAATAGCTTGAAATCTGCCATCACAAACGACCCTAAGAATTTGATTCAATTATGGTTCACGTTGCTGTTGATGCGTCGAAGGAGGCTGTTAATATATCAATCATCATTATTGAGCCAATTTTATTACCATTATTGTAATATATTATTCTAATTTCTATTTTTGTATTATACCTCTCAGTCTATAAATAGGCTTGATATTGTATATGTAATGGTGAAATACATATTATTTTCTCAATATTTATCATGGTATCAGAGCTTAGGGTTTAGAAATTTTTTTACCATCACAAGCTCTCACCGCCGTCACTATCTATTGACCACACCACCCTCATCTTTATCGCTACTGTCATTCGCACATCGCTACTGCACGTCACCGCAGTCATCACCGCCGCTAGTTCTCTTCGCTGTCACAGTTCGCGTCTGCTGCCGTAACCGCTGCTGTCTCTATTCGCAGCACCGTCACCAAGCCGCGCCGCTGTACCGCCGCTATTTCTCTTCGCTGTCTCAGTTCACATCTGCTGTCGCACCACCGTTTCCACGCTGCTGCTATCTCTGTTCTGCATCACCGCCACACCAGCACTGCAACATCTACATTACCAGTCATCGTTGCCTTCGCTAGTTCTACTACGCCGTTGTGTTCCGCTGCCGCACTCTGTTCGTGACGCTGTATCCTGGCACCATCTCTGTTCTGCCTCACTGCTACGTCACCACCATCACACTTGGGTTCACAATCTGCTGAGTCGCACCATCAACCTCACTCCAGCCACTGCAACTCACAGTCCATTCACTGCACCAGAGTCTCCTTGTCCAATCACACCTGTTGCTCTCCCTCTTCGTCGTTCTACTCGGGTAAGGGAACTTCCTATAACCCTTCGAGATTTTCATTGTTTTTCCGTCATTCTTTCTCTATATGAGCCTCAATCTTATAAAGAGGCCAGTACTGACCCTATTTGGCAGCAAGCTATGGCTGAAGAATTGCAGGCTGTTAAGAAAACTCACACTTGGGATATGGTTGATCTTCCTTCTAATAAATCTGTCATCGGATGCAAATGGGTATATAAGATCAAAACAAAGTCAGATGGGTCTGTTGAACGATATAAAGCCCGTCTTGTGGCCAAAGGTTTTAATCAGGAATATGGAATTGATTATGAAGAGACATTTGCACCAGTTGCTCGACTTACTTCTGTTCGAAGCTTACTAGCAGTTGCTGCAATCAAATGGTGGCATTTGTTTCAAATGGATGTGAAAAATGATTTTCTTAATGGGGATCTTTCTGAAGAGGTATATATGACACCATCACTAGGATATCCACATTCTCCACATAAGGTTTGTCGTCTTCGTCGGGCACTATAAGGGCTCCTAGAGCTTGGTTTGCCAAGTTCTCTTCTACCATTATACAATTTGGATTTGCCTCCAGCTCTTATGATTCTGCATTATTTCTTCGCAAGACTAGTCATGGTTCTGTTTTCTTATTACTCTATGTGGATGGCATGATTATTACAGGCGATGATATTGCTGGTATCTCTGATCTCAAAAATTATCTCCAGCAGCAATTTGAGATGAATCTTGGTTCTCTCAGTTATTTCTTGGACTTGAGGTTTCTTCTGACTCTGATGGTTACTATCTTTCACAAGCAAAATATATTTCAGATCTTCTTACTCGTGCTAGCTTGACTGATAGTAAATCAGTACTAGTCCCTTGAAAGTCAATGTTAAACTCACACCTTTCGAAGGTACACCACTTAGTAATCCTACTCTTTATCGATAACTTGTTGGGAGTCTTGTTTATTTGACTGTGACTCGACGGATATGCATATGTTGTACATATTGTCAGTCAGTTTATGTCTGCTCCTCATTCCACTCACTTTGTTGTGTTCTTCATATTTTACGGTATCTCAAGGGCACGATGTTTTATGGACTTCATTTTTCCACTCACTCCTCTTTAGAATTACGTGCTTATTCAGATGCAGATTGGGCTGGTGATTCTACTGATCGACGATCTACTACTGGTTACTGCTTCTTTCTTGGAGATTCCCTCATATCATGACGTAGCAAGAAACAGACAGTTATAGCCCGATCCAGTACTGAGGCTGAATATCGAGCTCTTCTGACACTACTCAAGAGCTTGTTTGGCTGCGCTGGTTACTTCAAGACATGGGAGTTCACCACGTCACAACCACTCCTCTTTATTGTGACAATCATAGTGCTATCCAAATTGCTCACAATGATGTTTTTCATGAGTACCAAACACATTGAAATTGATTGTCATTTTGTTCGACAACATGTTCATCAGGGTACAATTAAACTTCACTCGATTGCTTCAGTTAATCAACCTGCCGATGTTTTTACCAAATCTCATCCTCCTGGACGTTTTCGTGAATTGGTTTCCAAACTCAAGCTTGCATCCATCTCGCCCTCTTGAGTTTGCGGGGGGATGTTAATATATCAATCATCATATTGAGCCAATTTTATTACCATCATTGTAATATTTATTCTAGTTTCTATATTTGTATTATACCTCTCAGCCTATAAATAGGCTTGATATTGTATATTAATGGGTGAAATACATATTATTTTCTCAATATTTATCAGAGGCAATGAAGAACTGATGCATGTTGAAAGAGTTAGCTAATAAGGATTCCAAGACCAGCCAGACGACTCTTCAGAATTGTGAGGAACTCATTGACTAGCTAGGCAATTGTTGATCATGAAGCTTATTTCAGGAAGTTGGGTAAGTATGAACAGTTTATAGTTAATGTTTAGTTGTACTTCATGTAAAAGGTTACATAACCATATATATTAAGAAGAAATACAGCTGCAACATTAATTAGGGAAGTTCTGCCATGAATTTATACAAAGAACAAAAGGAATTAACTGGCTAGAATAATGGCAGCAACTGTTTCTATGTTGTACCTCAAGCTTAATGAGGTCAACAAGAAAAACTATATTTATACTAGTTTAATAAATATACAACCCTAGGAAGTATAAACTTGGCATTGCTATATCCACTATAACTAAATACACAAAAAAAAATCAGTTGTACACAACTATCTATTACAAACTCATACAAGTCAAATATTATTAACTAATATAAAAAATGCCTTATAAACATAAATGAATTCCACCAACATGTACAACCATCAAGCCTCCGTTGTGAGTACTGTCAATAGTTTATTCCAATTTCTCTAACGTATTAATTTTTAAATTATCTTAAACTAAATTATAAATCTTATCTAATTAAAGTAATTAACAAATGCACCAAAAATAGGAGGAAAAAAAAAACTTGAGAGTGTCATATTGGAACATAATTTCTTTCCTCACAACAAAAATAACAAGATCTACAATAAACAATAGAGATGACGAAAAAAAAAATCATTAATTTCTAATAATTTCTTTACTTATTCCTCTGTCTAAACTACGTATTTACTTTCAAAATTAACTTGTTGTATTCACTATTCAGTAATTTAGATTGCCTCTCTTAATTACAACAACTTAAGCTTCTGGGCTCCGCTATTTTCAAGCTTCAATAAAATAAAATAAAATAGTAATAATGACAATTAATTCGTTACTGATCTAAGCCAAAATAGTATCATACGACTTGTAATTGAACGTATTTCAACAGCCATCCTGTATAATTTATCAATATTTTTTCTGGATTAACTAAATATAACAAATGGCACGTTACCTCTTACTAAAGATGATTGAGGACCTGCTACCAAATACACTTCAGAAATTGTGTGGATGTTTTCATCTATTATTGTGGAAATGATTGTCTCTTGTTTATGAAAATAAATATTTGGACTGAGAAACTAGTATTTGGTATTATCAAGTTTCGACAATTTTCTGACCCATCTTGATAGATCTTTGACTTGTCGATAACAATTCTCAAAAAAATAACAATGATAATATAATATTAGCACTTTAAATAACATATTTTATTTTTTGTTGTCTGTTTATCTATTTGTTCCAATACGAACAACAACACTGCTCTGTTTATAGATTTTACCAACCTCAAGTTTCTTAACAGAAATAAATAAATAACTTCTAAAACAGTAAAGTTGTCTTAGCTTCTCCATTTGTTTTTTTTTTTCTCATATATAAACAGCCTGCAAACACCACAAAAGAGAGATCAATTTTAAACTTCAAACCAAAACAAAAAGAAGATGGCTTTTGAAAGTTTTAGGAATACCGACAATAAGAAGAAGAAGAAGAAGATCGCCGCTATAAGTGGCATTTGTTTGTTTCTATTTGCAGTGGTAGCTGCTCTGGCAGTTGGCCTTAGGATCGAAGCGCCGGTGGTGAAGGGAGCCACGACTCAAAAAGCGAATCCGACCAGATTTCCACATCGTCAAGAGCTATAACAGCTCTTTGTCAGCCTACTGTTTATAAAGATGCGTCAATAGCTTGAAATCAGCAAACACAAGTGATGTCAAGGAGTTGGTTTGATTAGGTTTGCAATGCATTGAAGGAGGCAATGAAAAACTCAAGCACGTTGCAAGAGTTAGCTGGTAAGGATTCCAAGACCAGCCAGGCTTTGAAGAATTGAGAGGAACTCACGAATTCCGCAATTGATGATCTTCAAGCCTCTTCCAACGGTTAGGTGGAACTGAGGTGTCCAAACTTGGTGACTATATACCCCATGAACTCAATATTTGGCTTAGTGGTGCGCTCACATTCGAAGAGAGTTGCTTGGATGAGTTCGAAAGCATAACGAACAACGATGCTGGGGAGAAAAAGAAGAACATTTTGCAGGCTTCAAGGGAGCTTACAAGCAATAGTCTAGCTATATGGTGGCAAGTCCCTCTTCAGTCCTCAACTCTTTCAACACAAAAAGAAGGCTTCTCTCGGATGAGAATGGATACCCTTCTTGGGTTAGTTTCGGGAGGCGAAAACTCCTAACAGCAGCTCCAGAAACAATCAGGCTAGACGCTGTTGTGGCCACTGATGGAAGTGGCCAGTTTAAGACCATTACCGATGCTCTCAATGGTGTGCCCCAAAATAATAGCAAGACATTTGTGATTCACATCAAGGAGGGAGTTTATCGGGAAAGTGTGATGGTCACCAAGAAAATGAGCAATGTCATGTTCCTTGGCAACGGGACTACAAAGGATGGACAGTGGAGATACTTTAATACCCAAAAAAAGGGGATATCTGGATGGATCTCCATTGCAATGCAGATCTAGTGTAGATTTCCATGAGCGATGGAAATCTCCATCGTGACAGGAATTGTTTATCTCCATCTCCACAGAGATATATTGATCAACATGAAGAGATCGATAAAGATTAAATGGGATTTCTACTTTTTTTTTTTTTTTTCGTTTATTTTAAAAGATCTCCACTTTCCCCGTGGTGATTGATGTATACACACTATTTTTTTTTTTTTTTCATTTTTAATTTCTTGTTCGAAAAGAATAATTTTTATTTATTCTTCACCATGCAAACTCTTTGAGATGGACAATCAAGATTCAAAACATCTTGGTTTCATCTATCATAAATTTTGTTTTCTTTCATTTATATTTTGTAAATCTTTAAATGTAAAATTTTGAATTAAGGGTAATTTGAAAATTTTCCTTAATTCAAAAATGTTAAATTATGTTAGAGATATTTTCGCTTAAACGGTTAAACTTCATCAACAAATAATTTGACAAAATTGATTAATGGAAAAGGAGGTCAATGTTAACTAGATTCTACATGTTAAAGAAAAAATCTTCAAGAGATTTTGCGTGACTTAGATACGGTAATAATATAATAGTGCTATAAAAAAAATAAACAAATTGATTACAGTTAATTAATATTTTGATAAGTTATATTTAATTTTTTTTAAAACGTAAGTAAAGGTTCGTTTTAAATAGAAAACTAAATTGAAATTTCATTAATATTTTATAATTTTACAGATAAGCTTAAAATACATGTTAAATTGACGTAAAGTTGATAGATAAAATACTTCGAAAATTAAAAAAATATTATATTAATATATTATCTTTAAAAAGTGAATAAAAAAAAAATTACTATTTTAAATATAAAAACATTATATTAACGTATTAAAAGTTGAATGTAAACAATTTATTAAATTTTAAATTAATATTATGAAAATGTAATTTAAGAATATCCAGGTTGGTGTTAGTCTAGCAATTTAACATTTACAAAATTGTGAAAAGTGTTTACACGGTGCATAGTGCATGTCATTGTTCACATAACATAAACAGTAATTTAAAACCTGCCTATTGCCTCAAACAACACTCAAAATAAAATTTCAGTCCCTCCGGTCTTTTCTCTGAAAGGACTGTGCGGTAGCCATGTCCTTCAGGCAGTGAGTCTCGCAAGAGAGCAGATGCTAGTTTTCAAAGTTTAGGAGTTCACTTTCTACCATCTTCGTTCCGGCATCTCTGTTGGTGCTCTGAAACGAAAGGATGGATCAGGGAGATAGC
>JAIZFV010000190.1:0-47311 GCA_021234005.1 Nephelium lappaceum | reverse complement strand
CCCTAAGGTTTCGCGAAATATCAAAATTTTAAACATCTATTGGAAACAGCTCTTTTAATCCCTAATTTTTCCAAAACTCTTCAAAATCCAAACCGTCGGTCAATTAACGGTCAACAATGACAGACTGTTTGGATGGGAAGGGCAAAATGGTCTTTTTATAGAGAGGTAAATTAATTTAAATAATTTATTATATATATAAAATTAATTTTATAAAATAAATGAAAAAATAAATAAATAAAAAGTGGAGATCCACCAGATTGGATCTCCACCGTCCATCCATCCATCTTCAACAAACAAAGATCATCAACACCTACCAACATCATCAACAACTTCATCAACAACTCCACAGACTATAACATCATCAACAACATCACAACATCATCAAGAACATCTCCCACAACAACAACATCAACAATAATATTAAGAAAAAAAAATCAAAACTGTTTATAAAAAAAAAAAAAAAAATGGAAACAGGGGGTTGATTTCGAGTTCATCTGGGTTCGTCGAACCCAAATGAACAAGCTGGGTTCGTCTAACCCAGATGAAGCTCCTCATCTGGGTTCGATCGAACCCAGATGAGGAACTTTGTCTGGGTTCGTCTAACCCAGACGAAGACAGTCTTCTTCTCTATTCACCAAGTCTCGATAAATTAATTTACCTCATAAAAACATCTTATTATTTTCTTATTATTTTCTTTTTATAGAGAGCCAAAAATGCAGAGACTTGGTGAAACTTCTGGGAGGTGCTGTTGCGGGAATCCATTCTATGATAGACGAGCATTTTGGCATAAGCGTGGTAGAATACATGGCTGCTGGTGCCATCCCCATTGGTGAGGATTTTAATAGGTCTCTTAGTTAATTCAAGTTGCATACTTAATATGCTATTGTATAGATGCATTGTCTTTCCTCATAAACTGATCTTCCATCTCTAGCTCATAATTCTGCTGGCCCAAAATGCGGAAGAATGTGCAGATTTTCGGAGCAAAGATTCTTCGGAAGATTTCAAAGTTGCAATACGGCCAGTTTTGAAGCATGCTACCAAATGAATGGCTGCTACACATATACAACATACTTGTAACTTAAATATAGTCAAGATTAGGGGTGGCAAAACGGGTTGGCGTGTCGGGTTGACTCGGATTCGATTCGATTCGTTTATGGATTCGATTCGATTCGTATGGATTCGATTCGATTCGTTTATAAATTCGACCAATTCGACACGAATTCGTTTAAGAAACGGGTCGACATTTTTGGATTCGACACGAATTCGTTTATAAACGAATGACACACACGACACGATTAATTCGTTTATTTACTTAAATCCTAAAAAATCCAAACCCATTAACCCGTCAACCCGTTAATTCGTTCAATTCGTTTAACCCATTTAATTCATTTATAACTTAAATAATATTTTAAATATATCCCTTATTTATTTTTAAATATATCCCTAATCTACATTTCACAACTTAATACCTTATTCAACACATAAAAACCAATCCATTAAATCATCTACATAAAATTTCATATCATCCACGTTTAAAAAACACAACAAAATAAAATCATATTCAAAGACAATGCAAATCCACAAAAATTAAAATTACATAACATTATCATTTTTCCAAAATAAAAACTTAAAATTTTTGCTCTTTGATTCCAAGGGGAATCCAACCAACTACAAAAATCACAAAAAAAACAATATTATCCAAACTCCACAAAAATCACACAACATTAGATCTGATCTGCCAAGGTGAGGACCGTGATTCCGTGAGGTATGGTCGTACCGCCATGGCCCATGCGCTGTGGAGGTGCGTGGAGCTGCGGTGCGGTACGCTGTGGAGGAGCTGCGGGTCTGCGGCTGTGGATGAGCTGCGGGTCTGCGGCTGTCGACAGCTGCCGCTGCCGTAGGGTGTGGTGGGAGGTGGGGAGGAGCTGCGGGTGTGGTCACAAAATGAGTGAGTGAAGAGTGGCGGGCCGGCGAGGAGCTGCGGGTGTGGAGGAGCGGCGGGTGCTGAAAATCTGAAAATCTGAGATAGAAATAGAAATGATAGAATGGATTAGGTTTAGTTTTGGTTAGTGTTTATATATATTGTATAATTACATATTAATCCCTAATAGTTTTTAATATTACAATTTTACCTCTAATTTAATCGTGTCAACCCGCGATTCGTTTAATCAGACCCAATTCGATTCGTTTAATAAACGGGTTAAGCGGGTCAACACGATTACGACACGAATTCGTTTAACTCCAACCCATACCCATTTATTTTTCACGAATTCGTGTCGACCCGTCGTGTTGTGACCCATATTGCCACCCCTAGTCAAGATGAAGCATTGCCATTGGCATAGGTTGAACTAAAAATTTTGGAAATAAAAGAAATCCAAATTCTTCTAACAATTTGAGTGTGGTTTACACAATTCATTTATTCTTCTTCTGTTGTGGAGGAGGTAGTAATGGGAAATCAAGCAAATGAGAATTGTGACAGGTGTGTCTCTTGATTTTGATTTTGATTTTGATACTACACTTTGCTTCACTCATTTGTTTGGAAATATTTATTAACACATGTAAAGAATTTTTCATCTTTACATGCTGTCGTAATAGTAAAATTTTCAAATTGAGATTAGAGCAGTATTAAATACACTATCTTTTAAGATAATTTCTATTAAATGTAGAATAAGAATATAAATTATATTTTTTTAATGTAAAATATCATATTTTTATTTTTGGGTATAAAATTTATATCATAATTTATGGATGTATATTATATTTAATAAAAAAATGTTTTAAAAGAATGTATTCGAAGAGGTAATTTGGCTCGTTCGATGTTAAAAATTTATATTATCTAGTAGTTATTTATTAAAAAAAAAAATCAGCAAACGCAAACTAAAAACAGCCGAACAAAATCTCATCCCCGTCAACTCTCGCGTTAATGTTGTCAGTGTTTTAGCTTGGTAAGCTGCTACAAAACCAGCCCAGAAACCCAAAAAAAAGAGGAAAAAAAAAAAAAAATACCACCTTTGTTTTGCATGTTGACCTCAGCTGTCCTAGGTAAATTCCACTTCTCTTTCTCCGATTTGGTCCTTTTATTTTAATAAAAAGCTAGAAATCACACACCCCACCAACTTGATTTTGCATTTCTGATACTTCAACTGCTATTCTAAGTTGCCCACCATTTGTTTGTGTTAATGTCTAGCTGAATTTGTTAACTATGTGGTTTAAGCCTTAATTTATACTCTCTATGTGACTGTTTTAGTAAGAACGTAAATGGGTTGTGTTGAATTTTGATGTAAAACGTTTTTGTATTGTGCTCTAGTGTCATAGAATTTGCATCAACCTGGTGAGAACAAGAAGCATCTGTTACTAACAAAACAATCTATATGACTTTTGTCTTTAGGTGGAGAGGATACATTGTTATGCTGTTAGGTTCGTTTTGATATCATTGCAGAGGAGAATACATTGTTATGCTGTTAGGTTCGTTTTGATATCGAATGGCGTTGTGCCTAAGTGTTTCTTTGCAAATAATATTTTGTTTGATTCTGGTTTCTTCCCGTCTTCTACTTCATGGAAGAAGCCTAGAAGTAAGTCCTTTTTGGTTTGGTGTTCAACTCCGAAGATTGTTCGTAGTCGTTCGTTAGACAAGCATGTTGAAAAGAATTACAGAATCCGTTTTGTTCAGAAGCTGAAAACTCTACTACTTTCCAAGCCAAAACACTATATTCCCATCCACATTCTGTCCAAATGCCGGTCCTATCTTGCCCTCCCGGAGCATCGCTCCATCCGCTCAATGATCTATCGTTACCCGACGATATTTGAGCTCTTCAACATTCCAATGCCACCAACACCATTGAATGCAACGAAATCAGGCTATCACCTGTGTGTTCGTTTAACTCCAACTGCAGCAGCCCTTGCTAGGGAAGAAATGGATCTCAAGTCAGCTATGTCCGTCACTTTGGCCAACAAACTCCAGAAGCTTCTTACGCTCTCTTCTCATCGCCGGCTTCTGCTCTCAAAGCTGGTTCACCTTGCTCCGGATCTTGGCCTGCCTCCTAATTTCAGGTCTCGACTTTGCAATGACTACCAAGAGAAGTTCAAGATTGTGGACACCTCATATGGTCGAGCTCTTGAGCTTGTATCATGGGACCCACAACTGGCGAGTCCTCTGCCTGATCCTAAACTGAACACACCTGAATTGATAGTAGAAAGGCCTCTAAAATTCAAGCACTTGAGGCTTCGAAAAGGATTGAATTTGAAGAGGCATCTCAAGGACTTCTTGATAAAGTTTAATGAAATGCCGATTTTGTGCCCATATACCACTTCTATAGAAGAATTAGCTAAAGAGTCTCTTGAAGCGGAGAAGAGAGCTTGTGCAGTGGTGAGAGAAGTGCTAGGGATGATGGTTGAAAAGAGGACTTTAGTAGACCATTTGACTCATTTTAGGAAGGATTTCGGGCTGCCAAACAAGTTGAGAGCGATGATTTTGAGGCACCCGGAACTATTCTATGTGAGTTTGAAAGGCGTACGGAACTCTGTGATGTTAGTGGAAGCGTTAATGACAAGGGAAAACTTTTAGAGAAGGATGAAACTTGGTGATTAAAGAAAAGTTGATTAAGTTGATTGGGGAAGGGAAAAAGATTAGGCGAGAGAAGAAAAAGCAAAGAATTTACGGAAATAATCTTGGCGAATATGATGATGGTTACAATGAAGACGAAGATGACAGTAATGATGATGATGATGGTTTTGAGAATTTGTTTGAGTCAGATGATCTAGATCTTGATTATCATTTTGATGATGATGATGATGAAATCTCCAGCTAGGTGGTCACTGGCGAAATGGAGAATTTTGGACTGCAAATGATGCTAGGGAACCTTGGTAAACGATTAACAACAGTCTACAAATCATTCAAGAAGAAGATGGACTATGTGAAAACAAAAAGCACAATCAGTGAAAGTATATACATTTTTTCCAGAGTTAGATGGAGACTGTTATATAATGCTTCGGTATTCATTGTTGTTCTTCGTACAGGTTCTCTAGTCAACTCAAAATGCAGAAGAATATGCAGACGCCATCCGCAAAATTATTTGAATGCAGGAAATTGAGACTGAAGATGGCTATTGATGCAGCAAAGCAGCAACTAGATGAATACACGTTCTACAAACAAATTAACTTAAAACAGAGTAGGTGTGGTGTGCATTTGGAGTGGTTGAATGTTAGACTGTTGCACATACTTATAATTTAAATTGTTAGATTCATCGTTGTTTTCAATATGTTAAATATTTTGACACTTTTATTTTAGTTTTACTTTCATTGCTAGAGCTGAATTAATAGCTCTCTGATAGTCTGATTGTATATTCGAATGGTTATTTTAGTATAGGGCGGTTCATAATAATATTTTATTTAATGTAATATATTGTATACAGAAATTGCAAATGAGGACAAACCCATTTAAAATTTAACCAATTTTATAATTTTGTTTAATTTAAATAATGTCATTTAAGCATGATAGATCTGCCACTTAAAATTCTTGCCTCAACTTCTGTGCATATATATATATATATATGTATGTATATTATGATCACATTATAATTTGAGCGTTTTTATCAACATTTAAAGTTTAAAGTCTGGTTGAAAAATTTGAAAAAATGATCATTTTTTGTGTACAAACACCTAGGGATTCATGACGACGAAAACGAAAAAAAAAAAAAAAAGTGGTTTAAAGCGATATCTTGAACTAGTTTTTGCAGCAATAATCATAATTTGAGCTTTTCTATCGGAGTTTAACGTTTTAGGTCTGACTGAAGAACTTGAAAAAATAATCATTTTCGTTTGCTAATCTTAAGGGAATTCATAATAGAAAATGTTAACAAAAAACGTGTTTTAAAACAAAATTTACACCGATTTTTGTGGCAATAATCATAATTTAGGTATTTTTATCTACGTTCAAAGTTTTAAGCTTTATTAAGAAATTTGAAAACTTGACTATTTTCAGTGTACTAATGTTTAGAAGATTTGTGATAGCAAAAATATCAACAAAAATGCGTTTTAAGGTGAAATCTTTAATCGATTTTTGCACTAGCCATCCTAATTTGAGTGTTTATATTAATGTTTAAAGTTTTAGGCCAGATTAAGGAATTTGATAAAATGATCATTTTCGATATACACTACCTTAGGGGATTCGTGATAACTAAAATGTCAACGAAAAATGTGTTTTAAAATAAAATCTTGAACCGTTTTGTACCCTAATAATCACAATTTGAGTGTTTTTATCCATGTTTAAAATTTTAGGCCTTATTGATGAATTTGAAAAAATGATCATTCTTAGTGTATTTAACTCTAAGAGATTGGTGATGGAGAAAACACTAACAAAAAATGCGTTTTAAAATGAAATTTTGAATCAATTTTTACAACAATCCTCGTAATTTGAGCATTTTTGTCAATGTTTAAAGTTTAAGGTCTAATTGAAAATTTTGAAAAAATAACAATTTTCGGTGTACTAACCCTCTAGAGGATTCGTGTTGATGAAAATGTCAATGCATTAGCAAAATTTTGAATTGATTTCTATAACAATCATCATAATTTGAGTGTTTCTATCTATGTTTAAAGTTTTTGGCTTGATTGAGTAATTTGAAAAAATGACAATTTTCGGTATACTAATCCCTAAGGGATTTGAAACAGCGAAAACATCAATAAAAAATACATTTTAAGACAAAATCATAAATCGATTTTTCGACAATCATCTTAATTGGGTGTTTTAATCAACTTTAAAGTTTTAGGTTTGATTGAGCAATTTGAAAAATGAACATTTTCAGTATACTTAACCTTTGAGGATTGGTGGTTGCAAAAATAATAATAGAAAATGAGTTTTAAAACGAAATATTAACCAATTTTTACTGTAATTATCATAATTTGAGTGTTTCCATCAATGTTTAAAGTTTTTTGCCCTATTGAGAAATTTGAAAAAATGACCATTTTTGGTGTTAGGATTCGTGATGCGGAAAACGTTAATAAAAATTGGGGTATTTTGGAGTTTATAGGGTTTTCTTTTTACACTAATACTAAAATTAGCACGATTTGAACTAACAATGGATTATCAAGATGGTTTTCCTTCTTTTTTTTTCCCTTCAATATCATTAGTGTTAGTGAATAAAAGCATTGGTTTATGAATAAAAGTCACAAAAAATATACTTTTGTTTGTGAACTATAATTCATGAACATTGGTAGTGTTAAAAAAAAACTCGTTTTGATGATTTGATGCTAGTTTGAAAATTTACGATAATTTTATTATTGTATTATGAAATTATTAATTTATGGGTGGTGCAACTTTAAATAATAATAAAGTACCATGACTACCAAATTGCTTCTGAAAATAGAATTCAATTGGTTATGGGAGACATTTTTTAGCGTCTTGATAAAATGGTGATTAGTAAGTTTGGTTTTGTGCCCAGGCTTGCTAACCAAGTTGTTAATTGTATTGCTAAGTTGGCTTTTAAGTGTCGAAGTCTCGAGTCTGATTTATTTTGGGTTAATGAAGTTTCTCCTTTAATGGAGACTGTTTTTTTGGCTGACCTACCAGTTTAATATTGTTCTTTTGTTTATTGAAATTTTTTCTTAAAAAAAAATATAATAAATAAAAATGAAAGCAGAACTTAATTGGTGATTGGTAGGGTCTTAGATAAGATTTGAATCATTAATTAAAGAATTATATTTATCCTTACATTAATACATGTTAATGGTCCAAGTACATAAGCACTAATGCTTATGTATTATGAAATTATTAATTTATGGGTGGTGCAACTTTAAATAATAATAAAATACCATGACTACCAAATTGCTTCTGAAAATAGAATTCAATTGGTTATGGGAGACATTTTTTAGCGTCTTGATAAAATGGTGATTAGTAAGTTTGGTTTTGTGCCCAGGCTTGCTAACCAAGTTGTTAATTGTATTGCTAAGTTGGCTTTTAAGTGTCGAAGTCTCGAGTCTGATTTATTTGGGTTAATGAAGTTTCTCCTTTAATGGAGACTGTTTTTCTGGCTGACCTACCAGTTTAATATTGTTCTTTTGTTTATTGAATTTTTTCTTAAAAAAAAATATAATAAATAAAAATGAAAGCAGAACTTAATTGGTGATTGGTAGGGTCTTAGATAAGATTTGAATCATTAATTAAAGAATTATATTTATCCTTACATTAATACATGTTAATGGTCCAAGTACATAAGCACTAATGCATATCTATTATTAGTCTTTAAAATAAAGACATTTTGCTATAGTCTTATCTATGGGAAAGTTGAGGCGGGGTCACAAAAAAATGTAAAATTTAATACATAAAATTATATATGAATTTACTCTTATCTTATCAATTTCGAACCTTCCTAGGCCATTGGGACGAAAATTCAACTTTGATAATTACAAATTTCAAAATCTCAATATAACTACAATAGCTGCCTCCATTTCACATATAATTTACTTATTTATTTATTTTTTGTTTTTTAAACGTCAATATCTTATGAGTATACTATGATTGTCGGAATCTACCGACACCACTAGGTGGGACTGGAGGCACTGAAGGCGGGCAATGATCACTCTCACAACAATAGCTGCCTCCATTTCACATATAATTTACTTATTTATTTATTTTTTGTTTTTTAAACGTCAATACCTTATGAGTCATATGATTGTTGGAATCTACCGACATAGATCACTGATAACGCGGGCAAGATGATCACTCTCACAATCAGAAAGAGGCAACTCCTATCAAGATAAGACTCACAATCCATATCATGTGTTTTAAAGGATAAAGACAGGACTTGAATTCTTGACCTCTTAAGGTTAAGATGGATACTCAATCACTCCTATTAAAGGGTGGTGTGTTTCACATATGAAATTTTTTTGGTCATTTGTCACGATTAATCCATAAAATGATATGTGAGGGTAGTGGAGATTGACAAAATTTAATTATTTAGGTCATTCTATTATGGTTGACCTTAACCCTTGTACTTCTTGATGGGTTCAGTATGTGGATGCTTAGGATTTGGTGAATTATATATTTTTTTCTTTTTCCTTTTCCACTCCTTTATCCTATATTTTCTTGATTATATATTCTCCTCTCTCCTTTTTCCTATATTCTCTTTCCAAAATTAACATATCTTCCCTTTTACTTTTTGTTTTGCTCTCCTCTCTTATACTTTTGTGTCTCACATTTATTTTTTATTTTAATTTATAATAGTATTTACAAAAGCGAATTAGTCTCTCTCTGACCAAACAATTAAAAAAATTATAAATAACAAAAAAATTAAACAAGAAAACTCATAAAACTAATCTCAAAAATTTCAATTAGATAAGAAAAAAAATTGACAGCATATAAACCTACAAAACAATTTCACGGCTTTGGAGGAGAAAGGATTCCAAATTTAGGACCTCAATTTCACTAAGATGTGTGATTTACTAACTAGGGTATACTTGCTACCACAACGATTTTATAGTTTTTAATGCAAGAGAAACAATAGCTATATAAGATTCTCGAGTATTTGAATATCAAAACATATGTACATAATGATTAACATAACCTTATGGTATAAATCACAAGAATGGTAAATTTATTTTTATAAATACACAACAGCTAGTCACCTATGTTATGGTCTTCCTCAAGTAATTTTGTAATAACCGTACGCTCCAATAAAGGCAATTCTGATAGAATATTGACATAATGGATAAATCTATCACAACAGACAACAATGCTTTTAATTATTTGAAAATATTTCTAACATCAGTATAAGCTAATTATAATTAAAGCAGAAAAATAATGTGTATCCTCTAGATGTGAGGTTAATGGAAACGTCAATGCTATCTTTATATTTATTATCCATTATCATGAATTGTTACCATCTAACCATTTTATCTTCAATGCAAACATCAACAATGTCTCTACAGTCTTCACAAATTAATGAGCATAAATCTTCTATGTTGACTTTGTTGTAATTATTTTGGATAGTAAAATGTGTAACCTCTAGATGGAAAACACGATCCATTAAGTGTGATCGAGTTCATGAGAAATTTGAAATCGATATCTCAGTATGAGCATTGTTATACTGGGTTACATTGGGTCTGCCACTGATTATGAGCTTTGTTATATTAATAAACGAAAATTTGATAAACATCCAACGATGTCCTACCATTTTCATGGTGACAACAATATGGTAGACTAGAGATGCTTGATTGTTTATTTCAGAGTTAGATTATTTTCTGTGTAATAATAATTCCAAGGCCAGGCATATCCACCATTCTATAGTGACATCTATGTGTTAGATAAGAGTGTCTCTCCTAGTCTGTCCTAACAAACTTGCCACATCATCATCTCAACAACCAATAGGGTGTGAGCACACTTTATGCGTGACTCATCCTAATATGTATATAAACAGAGCAGTACTGATATCAATGTATTCTGGGAAAGATAATAGAAGTTTCAGTTTCTTGTTTTCTTTGTGTTTCTTGCTTTTGTTTTCCTCAAGATTTCCTTCACTTTTTCATGGTATCAGAGCACAAGACTAGCAGTCATGGCAGCTCGTGATTCACATCAAACAAGATTCAATAGTTCAATAGAGGCTCCCTCACAAACCGAGACTCAATTACGCAAGAATCAGGTTTCTTTACTCTCTACTAATCTGAGTGTTAAGATTCCATTTAAGCTTGATCACAACAATTATAACTATTGGAAACATCAAGTTTTGCCTGTTATTCGTGCTTATGATCTGGAAGATTTTGTTTTAACACCAAAACCATGTCCACCAAAGTTTGTTCAGTCAAGTACTAGTGAGTCTGAGTTAGGAGAGCAAGTTGTTAATGAAGAATTCTTAAATTGGAAGAAAACCGATCAGCTTTTGGTATCTTGGCTGTTTTCAACTATTAGTGAAGCTGTGTTTGGCCAAGTGACGCATTGCACCACATGTATGAGGTCTAGCATACATTGGCATCACTCTATGCTCAACAATCAAGAGCCAAAGTTCTTCAGATCAAGGCTGAATTGCAAATGACTAGAAAAGGGGCTCTTACGATTAGTGATTATGTTTTGAAGATGAAGAAATTGAGTGAGAGTTTGATGATGGCTGGACAACCTCAAACAGAAGATGATCTTATTTCACTAATCTTAGGCGGTCTTGGACCTGAGTATGATCCTGTGATTGTCAATATCACTGCAAGACAAGGAATGGTATCATTACAGGATGTCCAATTTCAGTTAATGAGTTATGAGAGCAGACTTGCACAACATAATGTGGTTGCCTCATTTGATATGATTAACGCCTCTGCTAATTATGCAAGCAACAACTCAGGTTTCAATGTAATAAGAGGAGGTTTTAGAGGTAGAGGTAGAAGTAGAGGCAGAGGAAGGTATGGAGGCAGATCTAACAACAAGATTATTTGTCAACTATGTGGCAAAGGGGGTCATCTCGTTTCTTCATGCTATAAGCGTTTTGATCAAAGCTTTCAAGAATTCAACAACATATTGTTCAGCAACAACATCCAAATCAGAATGCAAACTTTCAAGCTCACTATAATCAATTCTATCCAAGTCAGTTTCCACCAAATCTTCCAACAACCTACATGCCAGCAATAACAAATTCAACAGCAGTTGACTACCCTCTTGGAAATTCTTTTCAGATCACTTCTGGAAACAATACTAGTGCTTACATTGCATCACCTGGAACTGTGGCAGATTCTTCATGGTACTTCGATAGCGGTGCCACCAATCACATTACCTCAGACTTGAACAATTTATCACTTAAATTAGATTTCAAAGGGCAAGAAAGGCTAACTGTAGGTAATGGAGCTCAACTTCCCATCTCACATGTTGGTAGTTCTATTCTAGCTTCACACACAAGTTCACAAAAACCTTTGTTTCTTAAGAATATACTTCATGTGCCTTCCATTACTAAAAATCTCTTGAGTATTTCGCAATTTACTAAGGATAATGATGTTGTGGTAGAATTTAACTCAAATTTTTGTCTTGTAAAGGACAAGAGAACAATGAGAGTTCTGCTGCAGGGTACCTTGGTAAATGGTCTGTATCAGCTGGACCTTTCAACAGCTGATGCAAAAGCTCTTCACAGTCTTTCTTCGTCAGATTTTTCAGCTCTTTTCTTGATGTCTTCTGGTCAGAACAATGTTCATTTTAATTCTGGTTTTCATGACTCTAATAAAGTGTGTAATAATTCTTTTGTTGATCATGATGTTGATGCACAAACTATTGAGGCTACTTTGTTCAAAAATAATGATAGAAATGTTGTTGATACTGTCTATAATTGTCATGCAATAAATCCAGCTTCTTTTTCTGTTTTTACGATGCCTGAGATGTTGGTGTGGCATACGAAATTAGGACACCCTTCGTTTGCTATTCTAAAACAAATTCTTAGGCAGCTTAATAAACCTTGTACTGCTCCTGCATCATTAGACTTCTGTGATGCATGCCAGTATGGCAAGCTGCATCAACTTCCTTTCCTTCTCAAACTTCTTTTTCTGCTCCTCTTGAACTGATATACACTGATCTTTGGGGACCTTCACCAGTAGCTTCCAATCAAGGGTATAGATACTACATACATTTCTTGGATGCCTATACCAAATACACATGGATATACCCTTTAGTTACAAAAGATCAAACTACCCAAGTCTTCATTACTTTCCAAAAATCTGTAGAAACAGCTTTTGAAAAGAAAATAAAGTGTGTGCAAAGTGACTGGGGTGGTGAGTTCAGACCCTTAGCGAAGTATCTAGAGAAGCTAGGTGTGCATTTTAGGCATCTTTGTCCTTATGTGCATCAACAGAATGGATCAGCTGAAAGGAAACATAGACACATAACTGAAGTTGGTCTTACTCTTCTTGCTCAAGCCCAACTTCCTTTATCTTTTTGGTGGGAAGCTTTTCACACCGCAACTTACATCATAAACAGGCTTCCTACACCAGTTTTGAATCATGTTTCACCCTATGAAAAGCTATTTCACACTAAACCAGATTACTTGTATCTAAAACCTTTTGGTTGTGCTTGCTTTCCATTCTTAAGATCTTATAACAAGTCTAAGTTTAGTTTCCATTCCTCTAAATGTATCTTTGTTGGTTATTGATTTTCACAAAGGTTATAAATGCCTCCATCCTAGTGGAAAGTTATACATTTCAAGACATGTGTCTTTAATGAAAAAGAGTTTCCCTATCCTACTTTGTTTTCCTTCTCTTCACATGTTATGTCTGAAAATCATACTATCTCAATGAGTGACATGCCTCAGTTAGTGCCTAGTAACTCAGATTCAAGTCTTCTGCCTACAATCTATAAGAAACCAGATGTTACAAATTGTCATCCTATGATGACTAGAGCTAAGCATGGTATTTTCAAGCCTAAAGCTTTTCAAGGTGATGTTTCTAGTCTCTCAACTGTTGAACCTGAAACTGTTAGTCAAGCTTTAAGTTCATCAAGCTGGCAAGCTGCAATGAATGAGGAGTATGGAGCCCTGATGAAAAACCAAACTTGGAGTCTAGTTCCTAGAACCAAAGATATGAATGTAGTGGGCAACAAGTGGGTTTTTAGAGTTAAATTTAACCCTGATGGATCAGTCTCTAGGCACAAAGCTCGTTTGGTAGCAAAGGGTTTCCACCAAACAGCAGGAGTGGATTTTGTAGAAACATACAGTCCAGTTGTAAAGTCATCCACCATAAGGATCATACTTGCACTAGCAGCTGCAAACAATTGGGACATCAAACAACTTGATGTCAACAATGCTTTTTTGAATGGACAATTGAGTGAAGTGGTGTATATGGAACAACCTGAGGGATATGTGTCACCAGAACATCCTGATTTTGTGTGTAGATTGAATAAGTCCTTGTATGGATTGAAACAAGCTCCACGAGCTTGGTTTGAAAAATTGAAAGGGGCTCTTATTCAGTGGGGGTTTCAGAATTCTAAGGCTGACAGCTCTCTTTTCGTGTATAAAGCACAAGGTGTTCTTATCATTCTGCTGGTTTATGTAGATGATTTTAGTCACAGTACTGATCAGCAGCTTATTGATCAAGTGATAGTTGATTTGAATCAAAATTTCTCATTAAAAGTGCTTGGTTCATTGCATTATTTCCTTGGTTTTGAAGCTGATAGAGATGCTACTGGTATCTATCTCACACAAAGAAAATATGCTACAGACCTTTTGCGTAAAACAAACATGTTGAATTGTTCAGCCTGCCCCACACCTATGAGTACTGGCACAAAACTTCTCAAAACAGATGGTGAACCCTTTCCTACACCTACGCTTTATCGTAGTACTATAGGTGCATTGCAATATCTGACTTTTACAAGACCAGATATTGCTTTTGCTGTCAATCGATTGAGTCAATACCTGTCAGCTCCTACAACAGTTCTGGCAAGCTTGCAAAAGAATCTTGAGGTATGTTAAAGGAACCTTGAATCATGGTCTTCATTTTAGCTCTGCATCTAAATGTGAATTGGTTGGTTTTTCTGATGCTGACTGGGCCAGCAACTTAGATGACAGAAAATCTACCAGTGGATGGTGTTTCTTTTTGGGTAACAGTTTGATTTCTTGGAGTTCACGAAAACAGAAAGTTGTGGCAAGATCTAGTTGTGAGGCTGAGTATAGGTCCCTTGCTCAAGCTGCTACAGAGTTGATTTGGATACAAGCTTTGTTGGGTGAATTAGGAGTTAAGGTTTCTCAGGTTCCTATTCTGTGGTGTGATAATACAGGAGCTGGTTCCTTGGCTCGCAATCCTGTGTTTCACTCTAGAATGAAACACATAGAAATTGATCTTCATTTTTTACGAGATAAGGTCGCAGCGCATGAGTTTGAAGTGAGATATGTACCTACTGATGAGCAGGTTGCAGATGTTCTTACTAAAGCTCTAGGCATTGCTCGATTTCAGCATCTCAAAGACAAACTCATCACTGATCAATCCGTGTTTCGTTTGAGGGGGGATGTTAGATAAGAGTGTCTCTCCTAGTCTCTCCTAACAAACTTGCCACATCATCATCTCAACAACCAATAGGGTGTGAGCACACTTTATGCGTGACTCATCCTAATATGTATATAAACAGAGCAGTACTGATATCAATGTATTCTGGGAAAAATAATAGAAGTTTCAGTTTCTTGTTTTCTTTGTGTTTCTTGCTTTTGTTTTCTTCAAGATTTCCTTCACTTTTTCACTATGTAATAGATTTGAAATATTTGACTGTTAATTTCACACAGATTATTTATGTGTAGCAATAATCTGGTAGAAGCATATCATCAGTAAAATATGTGCATCATTTATGATGGCAACCTCCAAGCACACAATTACTATCCCGTAATTAATATATCTCCATTTCTCCCATTTAAGAATTTTTAATTTCTCTGTTATGCTTTCTTGATTCTTGTCTGCTTCAGCATATAGGTGTCACGGTAATTCTCACGTTCTGATTAAAACTTACTTGATAATTTTTCATCTAAACTTCTAATTAACATTTAAAATGCATAAAAAAACATATTTGATCAAAAATGTATGTATGTATTTTAATAATTAAACACAAGTTGTTTCTAACTTTCTATCTTTTGCTGCATTATTTTTCCTTTCTGAAGACATAATTTGAAGTTTTTTAAATGAATTGATATATTTGGATTTTGGTTGAAAAGTATAAGAACATATAATAGTTGGTACTTGGTAGTGGTTCATGTATATGAGATCAATCCACTCATGGTGAGGATATCGAAACAAAATATATGTTCTGTTTTTAGTAAAATAAACTAGTGGTGGACATAAGCCATGGGCACTTAATTGGAAGAGATGTTTTACTTGTAATGTACTCAAATGTGATTTTACATTGGATGTCAAAACAAAACAAAAATGTACAGGCCGAGTAGTTTGCAAATTGTTGAAATATTTCAAACCCGAACCACTTAAGTCAACTATTGCATGTGAACACAGGAGGCCATATCACCCAAACAGGTCCAAAAAATTGTACAAGTACCAGACTTTTGAAGAAAAACGTGAAACTGAGATGGGTTGCTACAATTTGATGTGGCAATTTATGTACGCATGAGTCATGCATAATCAATGACAACTGGTAACGTGGTCCAATAAATTAATGTCTGTACTGTTGTTTAACGTGTTTACAACAGCGTCATTACTAAAAAAGTCATGCACAGTGGTACTCCTCTACTTCAGTCTGAAAGTAGAGAAAATATTCTGTGATTGATTATTTCCTCACCAAAAAGGAAAGACACAGATCTTCAATTCTTCGCCTTAATTATCTCATTAATATTGTTGACTTTCTAAGCTTTAAAGGTAATGACACAGACTATTAATATTTAATATGGACCACAAGATCATATCCTTTACTTAAAATGAATTCTATGTTCTTTATACAACGTAATTGTTGTTACGCAAAGTTTCATTACTAAATTAAGCTTTTTATTTACTGATTAAAAGTTGTAGATGCTTGAATTAATGTATAGAATGCCTATAATCCATAAAATTTTACAAGTATTCTTGCCCTTTAACTCCATTTTTTTTTTTGAAAATGCCTTTTAACTCTATTTAGTTTGCTTTGTGTGAATACAACTTTTGGACCACACTTGTATGTACTTATTAATAGATAATTATATGTTTCTGTTTTGAATTTATGTTACCCTTTTGCATTAAATTTGTGATACTTCAAATCAAATTTTGCCATTTGCTTTCGCGCACGGGATATCTATCATATTACATTCATACTGTTTAGTTTTCATTTCACCTTTAAGGAGAATGTCTACCTAACACATTTATAAAGGACAATTGTATAGAAAGATAAATTCAGTGATTGGTATTTTTTTTTTATTCAATGAGAATATCTACCTAACACACAATTATATAAAAATAAATTTATAATTGGTAATCTTTTTTTTTTGGAAAAAAAAAAAAAAACGTAGAGGGCATCATCTCATTGTCATATATATAGTGATAAAGAGGACATAAACTTCACATTTTAGGGTATAAAACATTTTAATAAAAAATTTAGTGTGTTGAATTTTTATGTTAATCTTTCAATTATTAGAGAAAAAAAAAACATTTTGTTTAAAAGAAAAGAAAGAAAGAAATTGTTGCTTGTGGCATTAATATCTTTATATTTTTTTAAATTGAAATGATAATATTTAATTAAAATGATAGTTAATTGAAAAATATAAGAATTGAAAAAAAATAATATTAGAGTTAGGTTGGTATAAGTATAAATACATAGGTTTTTAGAAAATAAGTAGCCAAAAGTTTTTCATTATGTAATGGAATTACATAAATGATAATAAAAAACAAATTTATGGTTAAATTATTAAAATGCCCTTTCAACATTACCACTACCATTGCCTTTTCACATCAACTCCTTCATCCACCAATCCAAATCGAGTGTTATGTAAGAGGATAAATGATCTCTCCAACTTGGGTAATTAACCTCGTAATCCAATATCATCATCTTAGATGATAAACTTTAATTTAAACATTAATCTTTTAAACACTAAATATCCTTAACTTTTAGTGCACTCAAATGTAAATGAGACTTGTTGCTTCCCCTTTTAACTATCCTCCATTATCTCAGAACACTAAATATTTGAAATGATAGAATTTGTAACCTCACAAAATTATTAACCTTTTACATATTTTAAGAACATATATTACGATATCAATTGAATTTGAGCAAGTAGTGAGTAAGCCATGAACTTAAGTTTTTCACATATTTCACGTACTTAAGTTTTTCAAGAAGGTAATCAAACCCTATAGCACACATTGTTTTTCCTCCAGGTGAAACCCTCTGATGCTCTAATTATCAATCAGATTTCATTTTTCTTTTCTTCTTATAAATTTCTTGTAATTCAAGTAATAGATTACGTTAATAAAGTCAGCTTGTCTTGTCAGAGTAGCGGACAAGATTGTAAAAAATAAGCAATATAAAACCAAGAAAAAACATAATTTCAGCCTTGCAAAACACACTACCTTATGGTCTCCCTCAAGTTAATATATATATATATATTTTTTTGGTAAGTACTAAAGTAATTTGTAATAATCTCAAATAAAAACAATTCAAATAGAATATTGATATAATCGATAAATCTATCTCAACAATGCTTTTTTTTGAAAAAATTTCTAACATCAGCATAAGCTAATTATAGTTAAAGCAGAAAAATAATGTGTATCCTCTAGATGTGAGGTTAATAGAAACCTCAAATGCTATCTTTATATTTATTATCCATTATCATGAATTGTTACCATCTAAGCATTATATCTTCAATGCAAACATCTACAATAAAGCATTTGCATATTTTCAAACATTCTAATTGTGACAAAATTCGATTTTGATAGTTAACGAATTTGGAAATTTCAGTACGAAAATCAAGTGCTAAAGTCAAAGTTAAATGGTTTAAGTTATTCTATAGTGGTTTACCTTTACCCTCAGAATTCTTGATATCTTGACTCATGATTAACACAATGTCCCTATAGTCTTCACAAATTAATGAGCATAAATATTCTATGTTTACTTTGTTGTAATTATTTTGGCTAGTAAAATGTGTAACCTCTAGATGGAAAGCACAATCCATCGAGTTCATGAGAAATTTGAAATTGATATCCTAGTATGAGCTTTGTTATTCTGGGTCTACCACTAATTCTTTTCAAATAAAATGGTCATTTCAACTTCACAATTTTCTAATTTAGTAGTTTTATTGTGTTGTCTATCTTGAATTCTTGAATTTATCAATACGAAGTTTTAATTTAAATTATGAGATTCCATTACACATGAAATGCAAATAAATGAAAAGAAATAAATGGCGATCATATCGGATTGGATTAGATTGAATGAATTAAATTAAATATAGTATTGTCATGTGTTTGGTGCATCATCATATTGGATTAAAAATAAATTTAATTAAATTTGATTAAATTAGTTATTAAATTTAATACAAATTTAAAAAAAAATTACAATTATAAATAAATAAAACAAAATATTATGATTTAAATTATTTTTACTTTCTTGAAAATAAATAGTATTGGAAAAAATAGCATAACTCAAAAAGTACTGTTGAGATTAATTGTGACCAGTCCCAATGCTTGTAGAAACTTCTCTGTTTGGATTGACATTCAAAATTTAAGCTCAGCATTCAATAAAGAAAAGAAAAATAAAACTTGCTCACAATAAATTAAATTCATAGGATGGCACACGGATTTCTCATTAAACAGCTTATCATAAAAAGAAAAATTCTTCTAATTTTACTACTTCATTTATTAATTTAGCAGAAAAAAATTGTAAACCAAGATGACACACAGATTTTTCATTAAACAACTTATCATAAAATGAAAAATTTTTCTAATTTTGCTGCTTCATTTATTAATTTAGCAGAAAAATTTGTAAATCAGAATGGCACACTGATTTTCCATTAAGCAACTTATCATAAAAAGAAAAATTCTTCTAATTTTCCTGCTGTATTTATTAATTTAGCGGAAAAATTTGTAAATGACTCCGGACTGAAGACACTATAAGTATAGGCAGTGCTTGAGGGAGAGGTTCACACCTCACTTACAAAATGAACCCAATGAAAACTTTCCCTGCAACAGCTCTTTTTCTTTTCGTCCTTACCATTTCCAATCTCCATTTTCAGATTCAAAACCTTCAGGTTTTCAGTTTAAGCTCATCCCTAGGGACTCTCCAGAGTCCCCTTTATATCCTGGAAACCTGACGCACACTGAAAAACTTCATAGACTGGTTAAATTCAGCCAGGCTAAAGCCAATTTCCTTTCTACTAGTACTACTCCAAATGGAACATTAGACCCTGACATTTTTGTTCCTCTGAGTCGTGATGATATTCTGTACTATGTTGGGCAGGTAGGGATTGGAACCCCCCCAAAGTCGCAGTGGTTATTGATAGACACCGGTAGTTACCTGATTTGGACACAGTGTGATCCATGCAAAACTTGTTTCCACCAAAACTATCCCTTGTATAATTCAAGAGCTTCCACTACATATAAGGAACTTCCTTGCTCCCATCCCATTTGTAGTGGTGGTTATAAACGTTTCAAATGTGTCAATGGAAAATGCGTCTATGGTGTCTCCTATGGCTCTGGCGATGTTACAAGAGGGGTTGCATCCTGGGAATCGTTTGTGTTCAAAGATTTTAGTGTTAGGCCTGCCGTTACCATACCTAAATAATATTTGGCTGCTCTAATAATAACAAAGATTTCCAAATATTTGCCGACAGGGGTGTGATTTCAGGAATCATGGGATTAAACTTACATCCACTCTCACTGGTGAGCCAATTGTCCAGACGAATCCAAAATCGTTTCTCATATTGTATGGCTCCTTTTGCACAAGGAATACAGAATAATCTTTACCTCAGGTTTGGTGAAGATGTTCCCCGACCCCGTGCAGGCGTCAGAACAACACCCTTTGTAATTGTGCCTGATCTCAATTTATATTTTTTGAACCTGAGAGATGTAAGTGTTGGATCGAAGCGCCTGAATTTGCCTGCAGGTACCTTTCGAAGAAGGCCTGGTGGCACCAATGGTTTCTTTATTGATTCAGGAGCTCCAGCCACCTTGATTGATAAACACGCCAATGGAGTGAAAGCTTATGAAGCGGTGATGAAGGCATTTCATGAACACTACACGTCTTTTGGACTAAAGAGACAGACGCGGACTCGATTCACTCCAGGTTATCTAGATTATGAGTTCTGTTATATTAATAAACCAGACTTTGATATGCATCCAACAATGACCTACCATTTTCAAGGAGCTGACTATGTAGTAGACTCCAAATATGTGACTGTTAATTTCACAGAGAAAAATTATTTCTGTGTAACAATACTTCCAGGGGAAAAAGTGTCACTACTAGGAGGATATCATCAGCAAAATATGCGCATCATTTATGACGGCAACCTCAAAGCACTGCAATTCTATCCTGAAAATTGCGCTAGGGATCATATGCCATAGCATATTAAATCTTAGTTCCTGTATGCTTCGGATCTCATTTCCATGTGACAATGGCAAGTCTGAAGTTTTAAATAAAGAAATAATATTACTGTATGCTTTTTGATATGTCTGATTTCAAATTATAATTACATCAAGTCTGGCATTTTGATTACAATTTTCTAGATAATATTTCATCTCAACGCCAATTAATCAAACTACGAAAACAAGCAAAAATGAATTAATAAATTATAAATTGGACATTAAAGCTAGCCAAATAAACTTACCTTCTACTTACACATGATAGATTCTTCTACTGTAAAAGCTTTTGTGACATTTCATATTACACGACTTCAGGGTTTTAATTCTTATTGCAATGAGAAATGCGAAAGACATACATGCAGAAACGCTGCAAATACTTTCAGAACTTTAATATTGCAAATTACTTTAAGAATCTTGTTCATAAGATGATGATATTCTTCAGTTGTTCTATACTCACGTCTAGAATCAAAGTAAATGAACACATTTTGTAAGGACTTCGTATATGAAAAAGATAAGTTGAATGGCGAGCCTAAAAGATTGAAAGACAAATGACTCGGTCAAGCAACAATAACCGCACAGAGTATAACCCATCACCATCAGATACCAGAACATTTATGGTAAAATTCTTCAATCTACAAGCAACAATGTCAAAATCTTGAAATCATAAAAAGTAGGGAAGAGAATAAAAATAAAAGCAGGGAAGAGATTTGAAACAACACAAGATTTTATGTGGAAAACTCAAATAAGTAATACCATGCCAAATCTTTTCGATCACTCCGTCAAAAAATCTACTAGTTGACAGAATAATTACAACCTCAAGTTGATCGTCCTATCACACTTCTCTTGCCCTATAACCTACTCTACTTATCCGCAACTCTTTTATTGGTGATCCTCAACTATCCTAGATCGTCTTATCGCCTTCATGCAAATCAACAACCTTCAAATTGTTTTCTCTGATCCCCTCTGGAAAATAAGAACTTAAAGATCTGAAAGAATGATCTATATATGCTTTTGAATGCATGAACGAACATGGAGAATAAGCAACATAAAGATTGTTAGCGGTAGTTCTCTCGCTTGTCTAATTTCTAGCCTGTCGTGCATTCGGTAGAGTTCGAATGGGAGGAGTTGATTGTCCTTGGTTGGTTCTAATTGGAGATTGTCTTAAAGAAGTCATTCCACTATCATCACTCAACTGGTTGGAGGATTGAGTTATTAATGCAGTTCTATTGCTTTGCCTATTAAGCTACGACTCAATATGAGTTGCCAATTGTACAACATCTTGTAATGATAGTGGGAGTGGTTGGTTACTTCTAAAATTGGTCTAAAATTGGGCTTGAGATTAATGGGAATGGTTGGTTTCTTCTATAACTGGTTCAAAGTTTGCAAGGTAGGATTAAGAGAGTAATAGGTGTACTGTAACTTGCTCTAGCATAAATATTCAATGTAAACAAAAAAGTACCAAAACAATTGGGTTAATAGCCCAATTAAACTCAGTTGCTTGAAGGAACCGAGATTAATGGCCTCATTAGTCCTCGGTTCGATGAAGCAACTAAGTTTAATAAGGTCATTAAACTTGATTTCTGTGGTAGTTTCTTTTGCCACAGAAATCGGTTGCCACAGAAATCGGTTTTGCCACAGAAATTGAGTTTAATTGCCTCATTAAACCTAATTCGGTGAAGTAACCAAGTTTAATGAGACCATTAAACCTAACTGCATACGCAAAAACTGAAGAAATCATAGATCTAGCTTATGCAATGTGATATCTATCTTAATATAATTCAAACTACAACTATAATCAATTTTTAGAACTTTAACAAGTAATGTGAATAAAAAATTGAAAAACAACTAACAATATAAACATATCTTCAAAACTCAAAGTTAAAACCCTTGAAGATTTTGATTAAAGAAAATGTGTGTTTGTTGGAGACAAAGAAACTTGAATGGATGAAGAAACTTGAATTAAGACTCTCTTGCTAGAATGGTTGAAGAAGTTTGAAGCAAAGCTTGAATGGAGAAGAAGAAAGGTAGAAAGAAAAAGGTTATTTTAGTAATTTTGACTAAGGGCAATAGGGCCTCTTCAAGGTCATTTTTATTTAAGGGTATTTTGATAAACTTGGGTATGAGATGAAAATAGTTTGTTTAAGGGACTAAAAACAAACTTTTCTTGTGAGTTGGCTAAAAATGGTTTTTTTTTTTTTTTTCTCTTTGTTTTTGGGTAGTTCTGAAATCTTTTCCCCTATTATATTACCAAAAATATGATTTCTTTTAGTTTTTCACTGAATATTATAAACTATTAAATAATAAAATTAAAATAAAGTAAAAATAAAATGAAAAGCGTGGGAAGTGCACCTCCGCCTAATGCACCTCCTTACTTTTAAATTTAATTTATTTTTTGATGTAATTTATTTTAACTAAATTTAATGATTTCTTTTTTACTAAAAAGTTAAATTAGTTTCTTAACATTTTTAATCCAAATCATAAATAATTAGTTTTTATTAATATATTAATATTTTATTTTAAACAAGTTAATAGTTTGATCAAAAGATATAATACATGTTTAAAAATAACAAATATTATATAATAAATAATATGAGGTGTATTTGTAATTACTTTTAATCTGTAATAATTTTAGATGGTAAGACTGAGATTTTGAAAGTAGAACATGACAATGTAGGACACACTGATACACATAAAAGAAAGAAAGGAGACATAGAGAGTGAGATGTGGTGTGTTATGTATTAGACTATACTATAGTCTATTACAAAATAAAATTAAAAACCTCGTTCTGGGTACAGCTCAAAGTATCCAATTTGGAGAGAATAAAGTGCAGGAGAACTTGTGAGCTCTCTCTCGGCTTTTTTACCCAAATTCAAGGCCAAGGACCCACTACAAACAAGCTTTAGGGGGGTTAAATGCAAGATCAAAATGAGAATTTTAATAGAGAGCATGATGATGATGATGGTAGTGGAGACTAGGTAGAAGAAAATGATATTAGTAATTCGTGGGGTGTGATTACAAACTTTTAATATTTTAAAAAAGATAAATGGGGTGAACAAGGAAAAAAGGGTGTATATATTTTAGGGGTGCCAATATCATCACTCTAGATAATATATAATAAAGCCCAAGGTGAACCTTTAATCATATGTCCATGATCGATAATATATTATAATGAGGTCCAAGGTAAACCTTTAATCATATCATCAATATATAATTATCAATTATTTTCAATCCATAAAAGCAAGTCATCTTTTTAGAATTTGAAATGAAGGTCATGTTAAACTAACAACTTCAAATCTTGTGTATTCGAAATTCATTAATATAATCATTTTTGAGAATTTAATCAATCAATTAAAAACAAGTCATGAAATTCTTTCACCAAGTGGCCATACTAATTGCATCCCAAGACAGGATGAGAATATTTGTTCATTTACAGAACAAGCAATCACAGCCAACGCAGATTACGAAGGAACTGTAAAGCTTAGTACATCAGCCACTTTGGGGACAATCTAGTAGAATTTTTTATGAAAAGGAAATTCAGCCTCCTCAGGCTTGACAAATGTCAATGTAACATTTGAAGACGACCTAGGAAATTTCATCAACTTCGAGATAATTTTGTCCACATTTCGATCTGCACGCCAAAAATATGACCACCAAGAAATTCTCATTTTCTCCAAGACATGTCCATTCTTTAGGAAAATCTTATCAAGTCAAGTTCATGCTTATCATCTCCAACACCAATTAGTTCAACTATCTTGAGACGAGATTCCAAACATGAAATAGTCTTACTGAGCACATTCCAATGACCATCAAAATCAATGGGCAGTGGCATAGTGTGGGTTATTTCCTTCCATTCCTGAGAGTCATCTTCAGATTGCGTCACAATGTTAATCTCTTCTGGTCCGAGGATCCCAGCCTAGTATTAGCCATTAAAAAAAAAAAATGATCATCACAATCTTCGTTCTATCAAGTGAAAACCAATAAAACTATTAATACAGTAGGCAATAGAATCAAAGAATTAAATATTCAGCTATCAAAAAGAAAAGAATTAAATATTGAAGAAAAATGATTAATCAACAAATAAAGATAATAGGTCATTACTAAAGACATGACCATCTTTAAGCAAAATAATGATTAGATTTGCTCCGTATGTCAAATGGGACTACCAATGTGTCACAAACAAAACGAACTCATTTATCCATAAACCACAACAAATTGTACGCTTATACCCTAAAATGACCATCTACTGACAGCAATGGATTTCGTAAGCCATTAATTCTCTTTTTAAGTTAATACATTCTTCCCATAAAACCCTTCACTATTAATATTACTACTCAGGTACAATTTAAAGGCACTCAACTTATGTACCTTTGATCATTTTATATAATGGTAAGTTGGATGCTGCAAGTGTAACGTGCTCAATATTACATTCAAAGTTCTATTTTCAAGTATCTCTAACTTCAAAATTCCAGAATGATGGGCAATGACACAACGATTATTAGTTGTTATACAATATGTTTTAGTAAAGGCATGATAGACTGAAATCACCATCAAACCCTGCCTACTTCATTGAAAAAAATTGCATAATGATGACAACCTCAATTAACCATGCACATGATACATGATGTCTAACAAGAGCAATAAACTTACGGATTTCCATATTGACTTTTTCAAAGTAATTGTAAGTGCTTCTAGATTTGGGGACCAGTTGAGCAAGTTGATCATCGGTTGCCCATAAAAGTCATCAAAGTCGAGGATCAATGTCAAAGACTTCAAATTATCGAATGAAGCGGAGAAGAACACTGAGCTATCAACTGCCAGTTTGAGATACTAAAAGTAGTACAAAGAGAAAAACCAAAATGCAAGTATCATTATAATTACAAACAAAATTATCAGAATCAGACATCACTACTTAGAATTACACTTCATATTATAACAAAACAACACTTTGAATGACTTTATAATTCAATTATGATAAAATATGAAACATACCTTCACAAAAGTCTCCGACACTTTCAAAACTTTCACACTGCAGATTGCTTTGAGGATATTGCTCATCATCACATGATAAGATTGTGCAGCCGCTACATTCTTATCGAGATGAAGCAAGTTCATGAACAAATTTTGCAAAGAGTTCATTTCTTCAAACAACAGGTCCATTGACGATAAATACGACAGAGTGAACGACACAAGATTAGGGCAAGCAACCTTCAGCCGATAGTTTATTAAAGAAGAAAAATATAAGCACAGGTTCTTCAACCTAGGAGCAGTAATATCGAGAATCTTGAGACCATCACGAAAAGAGCAATCATCAATAGTGCAATTCTCCAAAACTGGACAACCTGAAATTAAGTCTCCAAGAACCCCGTATCCAGAAACTCAACAGAACGTAGCTTTAATGACTTGAGTCTCTTAAAACCCGGTAATATGTGCTGCTTCAAAACACATGGTCCGCATGTAAGTAATTTCAATGAAACTAATGATCCACAATTCAAAATGCATTGAGGCAACTCAATTTCTACGCTAGGACGAATTCTCAAATCAAGTTCTTGTAGGTTTTTCCCAGTTATAACATCCATCCATCTACAAAATGTGTAATCATCATCCAAATCCAAGCTCCAAACACGAAATCTTTGAATATCACCTGACCGATTTGAGACATCAAAACCCAATTGATGAAATCTCTGAAATTTTCAGCAGAGCAACGTGGCTGTCGTTTGAAACTCAAGTAAGGCATTGATAGCCAGAAATATCTCCATTTTCTAGAAACCATGCTCGCTCGGACAATATCAATGGTTTCAAGGAAGGAGAATATGTGATGGATGATGGGTTCTGGCAAACTGCTAAGTCTATCACTGTCTTTGTTGATGTCATCGTCACCACCTGACCACCACCACTTAACATTTTCTGCGAGTTAATTTCAAAGGAAGGATTAATTTCTGAACATATTTAATTAAAATTTATAGTTAATAATTAACTAAAATAAAATTAAAATGTTCTTAACAGGAGAAAGCCTACATAGATGTCACGTGACTAATTGTTGAAGGCTGAGCCGTGCAGCCTTAACCACTAAATTTCACCACAAGAAGCTAAAAGAGTAGAATACGTTGAGAAGAAAAGAACATGTACTTCAACTTCAGATTTAGGTTTTTTTTATTGATTTGGCCAAATGAACCCATCTACTTATAATTACATTCAACACAAATGAACGGTTAAGATTTAAGCATATGATATTTGATCCTATGATTAATATTAAGATGCTAAGAATATTCGCGAAAGATGCCACCTACAAAATGATGAGAGCATTGGAAGATATTTCTGTTGAGTTTCGGATTTTTTTTGGATTTCCTATTCTTTTAAAATATTATTTTTTATTTTAGACTTTAATAGTATTTCTTTATTAGTTCCTTTTAGATTTTTATTTTCTTAAGTTATTTGATTTATTTTCTTTTTAGTTTCTATTTCCTAATGAACACTTGTTTTTTTAAGAGAGTTACAATTGTTTTAGGTTTTTATTTTCTTAATTTATTTAATTTATTTCCTTTTAGGATTTTATTTTTAAGAAAGTTAGAACTATTAACTATAAATAGGAGATTAGTTTAGGGATTTGGTTATATATGTATGTTTTGACTTTTCGAATATTAATAAAACCTTACAATTTACAAGGCATGTATTTTGTATTTTCTTTTCGACTTTTGGGTATTTTGCTTGGGATTTTAGGTTAGGTTAAGTAATTCTGTTATCTAATTCTAGATGATCAATGTAATTGATTCATCTATCTATCACGTGATGTTAGTCGGACGATTAGGGCTTTTATTAGATCTATAGTTATGTCCTCAACATTTGGTGCTTTTATTGAGAGAGTTCTGACAATAATTTCGTTAAGAGTTTCTTGACGATAATTTCATTTAGAGATTTCATTGAGTGTCCACGATACTTTGTTGTGAGATTTCATTAAGAGTGTCTCAAAGATAATTTCATTGAGAGTTTCGACAATAATTTCGGTGAGAGATTTCATTTAGAGACATGGAGACCGGAAGGTTTAAAACAGAGAGAATCAAGAATGTCTAGGACGATGGAGGGAGCGACTGCATCCTTAGCGCATTTAATAATGACCATAAGCTAATCAATGGAGGAAATAAGGATGACAATCAAGGGAAGGCTAGACGGTAGAGATGAGATAGATATAAGAAAGAGGAAAGAGGGACATTCTATGCACTCATAATAAAAAATGGCTATCCAAAATCCATGGATGTGAGAGGGATGTGGCGACAAGTGGGTTAGATGAAAGAATTTTGCATGGATCGCGCGGAAGTATAAATGTGGAGAGATGATTAATTCAACCTTTGTGGATAATCTTGTTAAACAACATGCAAAAATCATTGAAAAGGTTGCAATTCAAAGTCATGGCAAAACAATCCATTTTAATAGAGAATGTGAACGATGAAAAATCTCAAATTGATGTTGAAAGTAAATTTTGCGAGGAAAATATTATGACAGATGAGAAGGAATAAATTCATTCAAGTCTGAGTTGCATATAGTATTTGAGAAGCTTGAGATTCGAAATAAGGAAAAGAACATGCATATAAGCCAACAGAAGCTGTGAACAAGCAATAATTAGAGGGTGGAGATCTCTTTTCTAAGTAAGTGCTTCATTCAAGTCCACCAGTAAAACAACCTTTTAGTTGTGAAATTCTCCACTGTAGAGTTTGAGTTCGATGAAAAAAATTAACATTATCAAAGCTTTATTCAAAAATTTATACTATGCTTGAGCCTCATTCTAAGGATTTTGACATTGAGAAAGTTTTGGAGGAAGGTAAGATGTTGTAGCCAAATGAGTCTTTCAACATCGAAGTTGAATGAAAAGTCGTGCGAAAATCGAGTTTTGGTGAGTCAAGTTCAATAGAAAGAGTGCCTAAGAAGGAAGCTGTTGGGAAGATTATGTTGTCATGATGGGGAGATTTTCATATCTTACCTTGAGGACAAAGGTATTTTGAAGTATGGGGGAATGATGAGAGCATTGGAGGATATTTCTATTAGGTTCTGGATTTGTTTGGATTTTCTAGTCCTATTTAAAATATTATTTTTTATTTTCGACTTTAATAGTATTTCTTTATTAGTTATTTGATATTAATTCCTTTTAGGTTTTATTTGGGATAATCCAATTTCCCCTCTGTAGTTTAATGTAATCACTAATTACCCCCTATTTCTAAAAATCCATTTTATCCCTTCTGTTAACTCTGTTAGTGAGAGTTAATTTCTGACTATAATAGTGAGCAAAAAGACCAAACTGCCCCTCAACACTATAACATAGTAAACATGCAGAACACCATCATCATTCATCATCCAACCCAGACACCTTCACTCATCTCCATTCAACCAAACCGTCATCAAACGCAACAACAACATAACACAAACCCTCAACATTGTAACAATATCATCAAAACATAACATCAACATAACAAAAAAAAAAATAAAAAAAATTCTAGGTTGGGATTCCGGCGTCGAAAACCTTAGAAATCCTTAGGTTTCCGACACTGAAAACCTAGAGATATGGGTTTCCAGCCCGAAAACCTGAAATCTCTGGGTTTTCTACGCCGAAAACCCATAGATCGGAGCTAGGTTTCCAACGGAAACCTAGTTTGGGTACCGCCAGAAGAGAGAGAGAAGAAGAAGAAAAGAAAGAGAAGAGAAAGAAGAGAGAAGAAGAAGAAGAAAAAGAAGAAGAAAGAAGAAAAAGAAGAGAAGAAGAGGAGGGAAAAGAAGAGAAGAAGGAAAAAAGAGAAAGAAAGAGGAGAAAAGAAAAGGAGAAGAAGAGAGAGAGGAGAGAGAGAGAGAGAAGAAGAAAGGAGAAAAGGAGAGGAAGAGAGAGAAAGAGAGGAGAAAGAGAGAGAGAAGAAGAGGAAGAGAGAGAGTGAGAAGTAGAGAGAGTTGGGTTTTCGTTGAGAGAGAGAGAAGAAAGAAGAAGAAGAAAAAGAAGAAGAGAGAAGAGAGAGAGAGAGGAAGAAGAAGAAAAAGAAAAAAGAGAGGAAGAGAGAGAGTGTGTTGTAGTTTTAAGTTTTAATTTTTAATTTTTAATTTTTTTGAATTATGAAAAAAATTATTAATACTTTTAAATTTTAAACTTTTTTTAACAGTTTTGATCACCATAATCCATTTTAAAGGTGGACGGTGGAGATCTGTTTTTCAATTTTTTAAATATTAAAATTATTTTATTAAATATTTATATCTTTTATATTTATTTTACTTGGACAATTTTGTCATTCCACATTGACGGTCAACTGTTAAATTTTAATATCCAAATTGATGGGAAGGGGGTTTTTTTATATTTTAAAAACTACAAAGGGTTTTTTTTTTTTCCATTTTATAAATCAAGAGGAGGATATTAGTGATTTTTTAAAGCAAGGGGGATTTTGGCTATTTCATCAAACTATAGGGGGGAAATTGGGATTATCCCTTTTTATTTCCTTAAGTTATTTGATTAATTTTTTTTTAAGTTTTTATTTCCTAAGGAAAACTTGTTTCCTAGGAAAGTTAAAATTGTTTCATGTTTTTATTTTCTTAAGTTATTAATTTATTTCTTTTTAGGATTTTATTTTCCAAGAAAGTCATGTTTTATAGGAAAGTTAGAACTATATAGTTATAAATATGAGATCGACTTAACGTTGTGGTTATGTATGTATGTCTTGACTTTTGTAATATTAATAAAATTTTACAATTTGTGAGACAAGTATCTTGTATTTTCTTTCGGTTTTATTGGGTATTCTTGCTTGAGATTGCTTTGGCTAGGATTAAGTCAATTTTGTATTTTGATTCTTGAGGATCAAGCTACCAATTCTGTGGGCTTGATTGGTTCGTTATCTATCCTATATTGTGGCCTAAGTCTAGGCAATTAGGGTTTATTGTTGGATCCATAGTTAGGTTGTCAACACATAATTAATTTTTGTCTCTTGTATGTTCTACAAGTCTAGAGGATGTCCTAAATGCTATCTCTATGGAAAATTTGGTTTGGAAGGAAAATATTGAAGGTATGTGAAAATCATGACATAAAGAAAGCTATATCTCCTTAATGGTCAAGGAATTGTGGCCTTCTATGTCATGGATCTCTTGTGGCTACCTTAATGAAGGATATCATTGACAACCTCTTAGGGGAGGCTTATCTCTTCTTTGATAAGGGAGCTTATTCCTTTTGATTTTCATTTCTAATTAGTAAATGGATCCAATAATTTCTTAAATCATATTTGTGCATGCTCCTTCTTTCAACAATGTTCATCCATCTATAAAGTGTGTAATTGCCCTTAAAATTGAAATGAAAAAGATAAAAAATTTGAGATATCAATATCCATTTGACAAAATCATTTACGGTTTTAATATATTGACTTTCTTATAAAAGACCAACAACAATTAATGTCAAGGAAACTTATGGTATTAAGACCAAAAATCGTCATTGTATAGTAATGGACAAATACTATATTCAAGGTTGATCCTGCCATTTTAGAGGTTCGATGAGAAAAACTAATATAAGTCCCTTTATTTATATAACTTATATCCAACAAATTGTATTGAAGAAGGTAAAAAGAGACTCTTTTTAGAAAGACAAAACTAAGTATTACCATTAGTGACCTAGCAACCAAACATTATCTTAGAATCTCTACAATCGAGGGTTCAAACTGGGCCAACACCATTCTTTTTCTTATGTTAGGGTTCTTGTGCTGATTTCGTATGATTAATCTTCTATCTCTTTATCAATTGACTCATTGTTGGCGTAGCATTTTGGGGGAATAGACCTCAATCTAACATCTTTAAGGTTACACGTTGTGGAGAGCTTTGGTTGCGCCATATATCCTCAATCAAAAGTTGTAGCTCTATGGCTTCTTGGGCCAATTGGATCAAATCATCTTTGGTGGCAAATCTAGCGTCTGTTTGCTCCATAATATTTGAATTAGAAGTTATTTTTTCTTCTTTTTTTTCCTTTGTCTTTTTTGTATTATTTCCTTTTTTTTTTTAATTCGGGGTAAAACTATAATTATCATAACAAAGAACTAGATCAAAATAATAAAAAGGACTAAATTGATATTTTACACATGCAAGGGAGAAATTGAAATTTGATTGAACTAAATCATAATTGTTTTCAGACTAAATTGTAAAGAGCTACATACTAGGGTGCAAAAGAAATTTGAATGAACTAAATCATAATTTCATTTCTTTTAGGATTAAATTGTAGAAAGCCATTGGTTATTTTGAAATAAAAGGAAACTATGAAGGGCATATTTGTCCGAAGGTGGAGAATTTTTCTCTACAAAATCGAGTTTAATACCTATTAAACCCATTCGGTGAAGCAACTGAGCTTAATGAGACCATTAAGCCTAGCTGCATACGTAGAAATTGTAGAAATCATAAACCTAACTTATGCAATGTAATATCCCTTTAATATAATTTTGAACTACAATTACAATTACTCTATAGAACTTTAACTAAGCACTGTGAATAAAAATTTGAAAAACCAACCAACAGCGCATACATACTTTCAAATCTCAAAGTTTAAAACCCTTGAAGATTTTGAAAACTATGTGTTTGCTACAGATAGGAGAACTTGAACGACTGAAAAAGCTCTGAATGAATACTCTTTTACTAGAATGGTTGAAGAAGTTTGGAATAAAGACGACAAAGGAAGAAGGAAGAAGAAGGTTATTTTGGTAATTTTAAACTAAGGGCAAGAGGGTCTTTTTAAGGTTATTTTACGTATAAGGGTATTTTGGTAATCTTAGGTAGAGATGAAAATAGTTTTTTTAAAGGACTAGAAACAAATTTTCCATGTGAGTTGGCTAAAAATGATTTTTTTTTTTTTTTTTTTTCTGTTTGATTGTTTTTGGATAGTTTTAAAATATTTTCCCCTATTATATTACCAAAAATGTGATTTCTTTTAGTTTTTTACTGAATATAAAACTATTAAATAATAATTAATTAAAATAAAATGAAAATTGTGAGACGTGCACCTCCACCTAATGCACCTCCTTACTTTTTTAATTTAATTTATTTTTTGTTGTAATTTATTTTAACTAAATTTACTGGTTTCTTTTTACTAAAAAGTTAAATCAATTTCTTAACGTTTTTCATCCAAATCATAAATAATTAAATTTTTATTAATATATTCATAGTTTATCTTAAAGAAGTTAATATTTTGATCAAAGATATAATACATGTTTAAAAATATCAAATATGAATATAATTAATAATTTGAGGTGTATCTTTAATTAGTTTTAATCTTTTTAATAAGGTAATATTAACAAATTTTAATATATATATATATATTCGTGTTGTATGCACCGGGTGCTACATACACTTTAAAAAATGTGATCGGCTAGCAACCAACTAACATGTTGAAACAGTCACATTTTTTACCTGATGGTCACCTGCCTAACTTGATGAATCGATACCTTTAGAAATTTCAAAATCCTTTACTCACAAGTACAACCGTATGCCTTCAAAATAAAAAGTTACAAGCACTGCATAACTTGTTATGCATCTTAAAAAAAAAAAAAAAAAAAGGTACAACCAGCGAAATAGCACCAAAGAACTGGTTCTTACATTACTAACACCCTAGTCAGACATCTAAAGCTATTTTGTTCATCTTTTAAAGTGATTTCGTTTATCTGTCAAGTTGTGGAAGTGGTTAATTAATCACGAGTTTGGGTTAAAAACCCTTTTACATGCTATATTTAGTTCAAGTTTGATAAAGGTTTACACATTCATATGCATTTAATGGTTAAGGAGGGGTTACTTCTTGTATTGTGGTCTGGGTTTGGGGTTGGGATTTGCTCAGAAACAAGGGTTTGAGAAAGCAGTAGTTATTTGATGGTTCAGAGTCAATTCGCGAATATATGTTCACTAGTAGTTTCAATTTGATAAGGTTTGCACATTCGTATGCATATAATGGTTGAGAGTTTCTACTTGTATTTTGATTTGGGTTTGGAGCTAGCATAGGTAAGAAGAACAGGGTGATGAAAATGCATCATTGGTTGACAATTAGAGTGTGAAGGTATTTCTCTCTTCTGCGAACTAATTATACGCTTTGTGAAGGTTATTGTGTGTTCTGTTAAGTTAAGGTGTGTTCCATGATGCCGCGATATATTGTCTGTTCATAAATTAATGGTCAGTAGTTCGTAAATAAGTTTCAATCCTTGGATCTAATTTCTTAAAAGATGAACAGTCAAGATTAGACATTTTTAAAAGTGCATGAATACATCGGGTGCACCTTAGAACACGCTCTCTCTCTCTCTCTCTCTCTCTATATATATATATATATACATATATATAATAATTCTACCATCAAAGTCTCCAACTTTAAAAAGTTAGGACGAACCAATTAAATTCATCTATTACATTATTTTCTCATAAAAAAAATTCTCTCTTTCTATTTAATTTAAATGCAATGGATAAATTTAATTGGTCCATCCTAATTTTTTAAAATAGGAAACATTGATGATAGAATTACTCTCTATATATATATAATATGAATTTTGAATACACAAGATTTGAAGTTGTTAGTTTACCATGCCCTTCATTTCAAATTCTAAAAGATGACTTGCTTTTATGGTTACTCCATATATATATATATATATATATACATATGTATATATATATATATGGAGTAACCCTAAAAGCAAGTCATCTTTTAGAATTTGAAATGAAGGGCATGGTAAACTAACAACTTCAAATCTTGTGTATTCGAAATTCATTAATATAATGATTTATGAGAATTTAATCAATGAATTAAAACAATTCATGAACTCTTTCACCAAGTTGCCATACTAATTGCATCCCAATACAGGATGAGAATATTTATTCATTTTACAGAACACATAAAATAAGAAGGAACTGTAAAACTTAGTACATCAGCCACTTTGGGAACATCTAGTAGAATTTTTTATAAAAAGGAAATTCAGGCTTCGCAAGCTTGACAAATGTCAATGTAACATTTGAAGATAACATGAATTAATTATGTATATAGGATAAGAGTTTAATTTTTAACAAATAAGGGTTTCAAAATTAATTTTGAATTAATTTTATGAAAACCCTAGTTGTTACCTATAAAGGAAAAAAATCTTTCTTAGGAATAGTATCTTAGAAGAAATAAATAAAATAACTTAAGAAACTAAAACCTAAAATGAAATAAATCCAAAACCGAAGGGGGTTGTAATAAATTTAGAATTCATTGGAATTTAAAACATTTTAAAAGTTTAGATGTATTCAATTCAAATTTGAATGAATTTCATTAAAGTCTAAATGTATTCAATCGAGATTTGTATAGAATGCATTAAAATCTAGGTGTATTCAATTCATATTTGTATGAAATCTAATAAAATCTAGGTACATTAAAAAGTCATTAACTTTACAGATTTCATTTAAGTGATGGATTTGGATAGATTTTAAAGTGGTTTTTATAAATAAAAAGTTTATAATAAATCATACCATTCTTCTCAAATTTTATTGAATTTTTTAAAGAATTCTAAGAAAATCAATGTAGATTTTATAGATTAATTTTGCAATCTAATTCAGTCGATTCCATTCATTCCAATACTGCATGTCAAAAATAGCGTATAAGTATAGATAGTGCTTGAGAGAAAGGCTCACACCTCATCTTACAAAATGAACCAATAAAAACTTTCCCTGCAACAGCTCTCTTTCTTTTCGTCCGCACCATTTCAATCTCCATTTTTCAGATTCAAAACTTTCAGGTTTTCAGTTTAAGCTCATCCCTAGGACTGTCCAGAGTCCCCTTTATATCCTGGAAACCTGACGCACACTGATAAACTTCAAAGATTGGTTAAATTCACCCAGGCTAAAGCCAATTTCCTTTCTACTAGCACTACACAAAATGCAACATTAGACCCTGACTTTTTGTTCCTCTGATTCATGATGATATTCTGTACTATGTTGGGCAGGTAGGGATTGGAACCCCTCCAAAATCGCAGTGGTTAATAATAGACACCGGTTAGTAACCTGATTTGGACACTAGTGTGAGCCATGCAATACTTGTTTCCACCAAAGTATCCCTTTTATGATTCAGAAGCTTCCACTACATATAAGGAACTTCCTTGCTCTCACCCCATTTGTAGTGGTGGTGATAAACGTTTCAAATGTGTCAATGGAAAATGCGTCTATGGTGTCTCCTTTTGGCTCTGGAGATGTTACAAGAGGGGTTGCATCCCGGGAATCGTTTGTGTTCAAAGATTTTAATGTTAGGCCTGCCGTTACCATACCTAGAATAATATTTGGCTGCTCTAATAATAACACAGATTTCCAAATATTTGCAGACAGGGGTGGACTTCAGGACTCATCGGATTAAACTTACGTCCACTCACACTGGTGAGCCAATTGTGAGACGAATCCAAATTGTTTCTCATATTGTATGGCTCCTTTGCACAAGGATACCAAATAATCTTTACCTCAGGTTTGGAGAAGAAGTTCCCAACACAGCGCAGGCGTCAGAACAACACCTTTGCAATTCTGTGTGGTGTCAATTCATGTATGTTGAGCCTGATAGGTATAAGTGTTGGATTGAATAGACTGATTTGCCTACAGATGCCTTTCAAAGAAGGCCTGGTGGCACAATGGTTTCTTTGTTGATTCAGGAGCTCCAGCCACCATGATTGATGAACACACCAAGGGAGTGTGAAGAATGAAGTGGAAACTGGAACTACAACTTTCAAGTTCCAAGGCAAGTCAAGTATCCTACATTCTCAGCTGACAGAAAACAACTAGTCTTTCCAGCAATCAGACATACCTTCAGCTTCAAGGAAGCAAGTACAACAACCTGAACACTCGGCTTATTCAGCTCCAGTTACTACAGAGCAACCAGCTTATCAAACTGGATTTGCTCAGCTGATTTCTAGAGATTTCTGATGACCAGGTGGCAGCCTTCAAGTGGCTGATATCTTGAACTTAGTTAGTTCATTGTATATAAATAGCTATGTAAATCATTCTTGTATTAGTCGTAGAAACACATTCTCGAAAAGCAAAATATACAGAGATCTCTTGCTCTACAAGATTCAATGAATTCTCCATTGTTGTGCTTTGTCATCTGATTTCTGTTTACGCCTTGTATTACTTTGATACTAGTGGATATGCATTTACATAACCACTAGCGGTTGTTTGGCAGCATAGTTGTTTGCTATACTCATTACCCTACTATAAGTTTGGATATGATATCTGTGTTCGTGGACGATGCTCGATGATGAATAATAATGCTTTAATTGCTCGGAGGTTAGATTTTTTTATCTGTTTATGTTTGTAAGTTTGTGTTAATGATTGCAAGGGATTGGTAAAAGTTAGAATGATGATTTTGTGATTGAGGAAATTATTCATGTTAGATATCTGTATAGGACACCGACTTTAAATTAAAGCGTTCACTGAATTGCATTATGTCAGAATGCACACAAGCACACCGTTGACTGACTATTGAGATTGTTGGTTTTCGGACATCAGTTTTGGTGCATCTTTATAATCCATTTAGGTCTTGTTTATTTTCCATGTTTATCATAAAGTGCTTAAGAGATCTTTTGGTTTTCTTGTTTTATAGAATTTGGCTACTTTTTAGGCTTGTTTTCCCCTCTTGTGGTACCTGACAAAGTTGTCTCTTCTGGCAGCATTTGGCTTTCCCGCAGCAAAATTATTTATTACACATTGTTTAGCTGGATGTATGGATTTGTAGGCTCCTGCGCACACTTGGCAATGGTCAACTCATCATGGACTCAGTCTCATATTGAAAAGTTATGGAGAATACCAGACCGTATAAAGCGAGTCTATCCTCCTTGTGATACTTCGGGACTTCGGGTTTGTGTCCTTCTCTTTCTTCATTTTAAGAATCAATCAATTGTGATCTTAAATAATCTTATTTCTGTTATTATTTAACTGTTCCATTTTATTAAGTTTGATGCTCCAAATCAGCCAGAATTCATTAGTTTCAAAGCAACAACAGAGTGTCTTAAACTGGATTCGGCTGGTTGGTTTATGGATCGCATTAAACGGCTTTTGTCATAGCCTTTATGTGTATTATGTGGACGGTTGTGTTATGTGTATCGTCTATGGAAACTTCTTATTTTTCCACATCTTGACTTGTATATTTGCAATATGTGGGTTTTTTTCCGTTTAAATAAACATTTAATGGCAAACGCCTATGATTACTTACAAAGTTTTAATATCTGAACAGGCACTTCCCCTGGAAAGACCAACGGAACGTCCAGCAATCATATCTGTTGCTCAATTTCGTCCAGAGAAGGTGGGCATAATCACATAAAACTGACTAATGGAAGGTACTGCAGTTATAGTAGCTCATATCTGGGGCCTCAGTTACTTATTATATAACTTCACAATTTAGTTTTTGTTGATCAGGCACATCCTCTTCAACTCGAGGCCTTTTCAATTACCATGAAGAACCTAGATGACGACCTTCCTAGGCCTAAACTCCAGTTTGTGGGCAGTTGTCGGAATAAATCAGACGATGAACGTTTGCAGAATTTAAAAGAAAAAGCAGTTGAATTAAAGGTAGATGGGGATGTGAATTTCATAAGAATCATGTACAGGTATGTGCTATTCAACCTCACAATTTGTTGTTTTTCACTGCCAAATCCTAATTTTTCTTATGATAAACACATGAAATTGTATATATCAACATCCAAAATATAGTTTCCTCTAAGTCATTGACTCGGTATTACAAAAATGCAGAGACTTGGTGAAACTCCTGGGAGGTGCTGTTGCGGGAATCCATTCTATGATAGACGAGCATTTTGGCATAAGCGTCGTAGAATACATGGCTGCTGGTGCCATCCCCATTGGTGAGGATTTTAATAGGTCTCTTCGTTAATCCAAGTTGCATACTTAATATACTATTGTATAGATGCATTGTCTTTCCTCATAAACTGCTCTTCCATCTCCAGCTCATAATTCTGCTGGCCCAAAAATGGACATCGTGTTAGAAGAAGATGGCCAGCAAACAGGATTTCTTGCCCAAAATGCAGAAGAATATGCAGATGCCATTCTGAAAATTATAAGGATGCCTGCACCAGGGAGACTAAATATGGCTGCAGCTGCAAGGCGACGTGCAGGCAGATTTTCGGAGCAAAGATTCAACGAAGATTTCAAAGTTGCAATACGGCCAGTTTTGAAGCATGCTACCAAATGAATGACTGCTACATATATAGCATACTTGTAACTTAAATATAGTCAAGATGAAGCATTGCCATTGACATAGGTTTAACTAAAAATTTTGGTTCTAAAAGAAATCCAAATTCTTCTAACAATTTGAGTTTGGTTGACACTTTCATTTTATTCTTCTTCTGTTGTGGAGGAGGTAGTAATGGGAAATCAAGCAAATGAGAATTGTGACAAGTGTCTCCTGATTTTGACCTTGATTCTTCACTTTGCTTCACTCATTTGTTTGGTAATATTTATTAGCATACATAGAGTTTTTCATCTTTACTGCTGTTATAATAGTAAAATTTTCAAATTGGTGTTAGAGCAGTATTAAATACGTTATCTTTTAAGACAGTTTCTATTAAACGTAGATTGAATATAAATTATATATTTTTAATGTAAAATGTATATATTTTTTTTGGGAATAAAATTTATATCATAATTGATGCATATATGTTATATTTAATAAAAAAATGTTTTAAAAGAATGTATTAAAAGAGGTAATTTGACTCGTTCGATGTCACAAATTTTTATTATCCAGTAATTTTTATTAAAGAAAAAAATCAGCAAACGCAAACGAAAAACAGCCGAACAAAAGCTCATCCCCGTCAACTCTCGCGTTAATGTTATCGGTGTTTTAGCTTGGCGAGCTGCTACAAGCCAAAAGAAAAAAAAAAAAAAAAACCATCTTTATTTTGCATGTTGACCTCAGCTGTCCCAGGTAAATTCCACTTCTCTTTCTCCGATTTGGTCCTTTTATTTTAATCAAAAGCTAGAAATCATACACCCCACCAACTTGATTTTACATTTCTGATACTTCAACTGCTATTCTAAGTTGCCCATCATTTGTTTGTGTTAATGTCTAGCTGAATTTGTTAAATATGTGGTTTAAGCCTTAATTTATGCTCTCTATGTGACTGTTTTAGTAAGAACGTAAATGGTTGTGTTGAGTTTTGATGTATAACGTTTTTGTATTGTGCTCTAGTGTCATAGAATTTGCATCAACCTGATGAGAACAAGAATCATCTGTTACTAACAAAACAATCTATATGACTTTTGTTTTAGGTGGAGAGGATACATTGTTATGCTGTTGGGTTCGTTTTGATATCATTGCATAGGAGAATACATTGTTATGCTGTTAGGTTCGTTTGATATCGAATGGCGTTTTGCCTGAGTGTTTCTTCGCAAAATAATATTTTGTTGATTCTGGTTTCTTCCTGTCTTCTACTCCATGGAAGAAGCCTAGAAGTAAGCCTTTTTCGGTTTGTGTTCAACTCCGAAGATTGTTCGTAGTCGTTCGTTAGACAAACATGTTGAAAAGAATTACAGAATCCGTTTTGTTCAGAAGCTGAAAACTCTACTACTTTCCAAGCCAAAACACTATATTCCCATCCACATTCTGTCCAAATGCCGGTCCTATCTGCCCTCCCGGAGCATCGCTCCATCCGCTCAATGATCTATCGTTACCCGACGATATTTGAGCTCTTCAACATTCCAATGCCACCAACACCATTGAATGCAACGAAATCAGGCTATCACCTGTCTGTTCGTTTAACTCCAACTGCAGCAGCCCTTGCTAGGGAAGAAATGGATCTCAAGTCAGCTATGTCCGTCACTTTGGCCAACAAACTCCAGAAGCTTCTCATGCTCTCTTCTCATCGCCGGCTTCTGCTCTCAAAGCTGGTTCACCTTGCTCCGGATCTTGGCCTGCCTCCTAATTTCAGGTCTCAACTTTGCAATGACTACCAAGAAAGTTCAAGATTGTGGACACCTCATATGGTCGAGCTCTTGAGCTTGTATCATGGGACCCACAACTGGCGAGTCCTCTGCCTGATCCTAAACTGAACACACCTGAATTGATAGTAGAAAGGCCTCTAAAATTCAAGCACTTGAGGCTTCGAAAAGGATTGAATTTGAAGAGGCATCTCAAGGACTTCTTGATAAAGTTTAATGAAATGCCGATTGTGTGCCCATATACCACTTCTATAGAAGAATTAGCTAAAGAGTCTCTTGAAGCGGAGAAGAGAGCTTGTGCAGTGGTGAGAGAAGTGCTAGGGATGATGGTTGAAAAGAGGACTTTAGTAGACCATTTGACTCATTTTAGGAAGGATTTCGGGCTGCCAAACAAGTTGAGAGCGATGATTTTGAGGCACCCGGAACTATTCTATGTGAGTTTGAAAGGCGTACGGAACTCTGTGATGTTAGTAGAAGCGTTTAATGACAAGGGAAAACTTTTAGAGAAGGATGAAACTTTGGTGATTAAAGAAAAGTTGATTAAGTTGATTGGGGAAGGGAAAAAGATTAGGCGAGAGAAGAAAAAGCAAAGAATTTACGGAAATAATCTTGGCGAATATGATGATGGTTACAATGAAGACGAAGATGACAGTAATGATGATGATGATGGTTTTGAGAATTTGTTTGAGTCAGATGATCTAGATCTTGATTATCATTTTGATGATGATGATGATGAGAATCTCCAGCTAGGTGGTCACCGGCCAAATGGAGAATTTTGGACTGCAAATGATGCTAGGGAACCTTGGTAAACGATTAACGACAGTCTACAAATCATTCAAGAAGAAGATGGACTATGTGAAAAAAAAGCACAATCAGTGAAAGTATATACATTTTTTCCAGAGTTAGATGGAGACTGTTATATAATGCTTTGGTTTCATTGTTGTTCTTCGTACAGGTTCTCTAGTCAACTCAAAATGCAGAAGAATATGCAGACGCCATCCGCAAAATTATTTGAATGCAGGAAATTGAGACTGAAGATGGCTATTGATGCAGCAAAGCAGCAACTAGATCAATACACGTTCTACAAACAAATTAAGTTAAAACAGAGTAGGTGTGGTGTGCATTTGGAGTGGTTGAATGTTAGCCTGTTGCACATACTTATAATGTAAATTGTTAGATTCATCGTTGTTTTCAATATGTTAAATATTTTGACACTTTTATTTTAGTTTTATTTTCATTGCTAGAGCTGAATTAATAGCTTCTCTGATAGTCTGATTGTATATTCGAATGGTTATTTTAGTATAGGGCGGTTCATAATAATATTTATTTAATGTAATATTGTATACAGAAATTGCAAATGAGGACAAACCCATTTAAAATTTAACCAATTTTATAATTTTGTTTAATTTAGATAATGTCATTTAAGCATGATAGATCTGCCACTTAAAATTCTTGCCTCAACTTCTGTGCATATATATATATATGTATGTATAGTATGATCACATTATAATTTGAGCGTTTCTATCAACATTTAAAGTTTAAAGTTTGGTTGAAAAATTTGAAAAAATGATCATTTTTTGTGTACAAACACCTAGGGATTCATGACATGAAAACAACAACAAAAAAAAAAAAAGTGGTTTAAAGCGATATTTGAACCATTTTTGTAGCAATCATCATAATTTGAGTTTTCTATGGAGTTTAATGTTTTAGGTCTGATTGAAGAACTTGAAAAAATAACCATTTTCGTTTACTAATCTTAAGGGAATTCATAATAGAAAATGTTAACAAAAAATCTGTTTTAAAACAAAATTTACACCAATTTTTGCGGCAATAATCATAATTTAGGTTTTCTATCTAGTTCAAAGTTTTAAGCTCATTGAGAAATTTGAAAAATTGACTATTTTCAGTGTCCTAATGTTTAGAAGATTTGTGATAGCGAAAATATCAACAAAAATGCGTTTTAAGGTGAAATCTTTAATCGATTTTTGCACTAACCATCCTAATTTGAGTGTTATATTAACGTTTAAAGTTTTAGGCCAGATTGAGGGATTTGAAAAATGATCATTTTCGATATACACTACCTTAGGGATTCGTGATAACTAAAACGTCAACAAAAAATGTGTTTTAAAATAAAATCTTGAACCGTTTTGTACCCTAATAATCACAATTTGAGTGTTTTTATCCATGTTTAAAATTTTAGGCCTTATTGATGAATTTGAAATAATGATCATTTTAGTGTACTTAACTCTAAGAGATTCGTGATGGAGAAAACAACAAAAAATGCGTTTTAAAATGAAATTTTGAATCAATTTTTACAACAATCCTCGTAATTTGAGCATTTTGTCAATGTTTAAAGTTTAAGGTCTAATTGAAAATTTTGAAAAAATAACCATTTTCGGTATACTAACCCTCTAGAGGATTCGTGTTGATGAAAATGTCAATGCATTAGTAAAATTTTGAATTGATTTCTATAGCAATCATCATAATTTGAGTGTTTCTATCTATGTTTAAAGTTTATGGCTGATTGAGTAATTTGAAAAAATGATAATTTTCGGTATATTAATCCCTAAGGGATTTGAAACAGTGAAAACATCAATAAAAAATACGTTTTAAGACAAAATCATGAATGATTTTTGCGACTCATCTTAATTTGGGTGTTTTAATCAACTTTAAAGTTTTAGGCTTGATTGAGCAATTTGAAAAATGAACATTTTCAGTATACTTAACCTTTGAGGATTTGTGATTGCAAAAATACTAACAGAAAATGAGTTTTAAAACGAAATATTAAACCAATTTTGACTTCAATTATCATAATTTGAGTGTTTCTACCAATGTTTAAAGTTTTTGATCCTATTGAGAAATTTGAAAAAATGACCATTTTTATGTTAGGATTGTGACGCGGAAAACGTTAATAAAAATTGAGGTATTTTGGAGTTTATAGGGTTTTCTTTTTACACTAATACTAAAATTAGCACGATTTGAACTAACAATGGATTATCAAAATGGTTTTCCTTCTTTTTTTTTTTTTCCTTCAATATCATTAGTGTTAGTGAATAAAAGCATTGGTCTATGAATAAAAATCACATACTTTTATTTGTGAACTATAATTCATGAATATTGGTAGTGTTAAAAAAACACTTGTTTTGATGATTTGATGCTAGTTTGAAAATTTACGATAATTTTATTATTGTATTATAAAATTATTAATTTATGGGTGGTGCAACTTTAAATAATAAAGTACCATGACTACCAAATTGCTTCTGAAAATAGAACTCAATTGGTTATGGGAGACTTTTTAGCGTCTTGATAAAATGGTGATTAGTAAGTTTGGTTTTGTGCCTAGGCTTGCTAACCAAGTTGTTAATTGTATTGCTAAGTTGGCTTTTAAGTCTCGAAGTCTCGAGTCTGATTTATTTTGGGTTAATGAAGTTTCTCCTTTAATGGAGTCTATTTTTCTGGTTGACCTACCGGTTTAATATTGTTCTTTTGTTTATTGAAATTTTCTTAAAAAAAAAATAAAAAAAAAATAAAAATGAACGCGGAACTTAATTGGTGATTGGTAGGGTCTTAGATAAGATTTGAATCATTAATTAAAGAATTATATTTATCCTTACATTAATACATGTTAATGGTTCAAGTACATAAGAACTAATGCATATCTATTATTAGTCTTTAAAATAAAGACATTTTGCTATAGTCTTATCTACGGGAAAGTTGAGGCGGGGTCACAAAAAAATGTAAAATTTAATACATAAAATTATATATGAATTTACTCTTATCTTATCAATTTCGAACCTTCCTAGGCCATTGGGACGAAAATTCAACTTAGATAATTACAAAATTTAAAATCTCAATATAACTACAACAGCTGCCTCCATTTCACATATAATTTACTATTTATTTATTTTTTGTTTTTTAAACGTCAATACCTTATAAGTTGTATGATTGTTGGAATGTACCGACATAGATCATTGATAATGCGGGCGAGATGATCACTCTCACAACCAAGAAGAGGGCAACTCCTATCAAAATAAGACTCATAACCCACACCGTATGTTTTAAAGGATAAAGACGAGACTTGAATCCCTGACCTTTTAAGGTTAAGATAGATATTCAATCACTCCTACTAAAGGGTGGTGTGTTTCACATAAAATTATTTTGATCATTTGTTACGGCTAATCCATAACATGGTATGTGAGGGTAGTGGAGATTGACAAAATTTAATTATTTAGGTCATTCTATTATGGTTGACCTTAATACTTGTACTTCTTGATGGGTTCGATATGTGGATGCTTAGGATTTGGTGAATTATATATTTTTTTCTTTTTCCTTTTCCACTCCTTTATCCTATATTTTCTTGATTATAATCTCCTCTCTCCTTTTTCCTATACTCTCTTTCCAAAATTAATATATCCTCCCTTTTACTTTTTGTTTTGCTCTCCTCTCTTATACTTTTGTGTCTCACATTTATTTTTTATTTTAATTTATAATATTTACAAAAGCGAATTAGTCTCTCTTTGACCAAACAATAAAAAAAATTATAAATAACGAAAAAAATTAAACAAGAAAACTAATAAAACTAATCTCAAAAATTTCAATTAGATAAGAAAAAAATTGACAGTATATAAACCTACAAAACAATTTCACAGCTTTGGAGGAGAAAGGATTCCGAATTTCGGACCTCAATTTCACTAAGATGTGTGATTTACTAACTGGGGTATACTTGCTACTACAACAATTTTATAGTTTTTAATGCAATAAAAACAATAGCTATATAAGATTCTCGAGCATTTGAATATCAAAACATATGTACATAATGACTAACATAACCTTATGGTATAAATCACAAGAATGGTAAATTTATTTTTATAAATACAACAGCTAGTCACCTATGTTATGGTCTTCCTCAAGTAATTTTGTAATAACCGTACGCTCCAATAAAGGCAATTCTGATAGAATATTGACATAATGGATAAATCTATCACAACAGACAACAATGCTTTTAATTATTTGAAAATATTTCTAACATCAGTAGAAGCTAATTATAATTAAAGCAGAAAAATAATGTGTATCCTCTAGATGTGAGGTTAATGGAAACGTCAATGCTATCTTTATATTGATTATCCATTATCATGAAGTGTTACCATCTAACCATTTTATCTTCAATGCAAACATCTACATAAAGCATTTGCATAATTTCAAACATTCCAATTGTAACAAAAGTTCGACTATGATAATTTAGAAATTTGGAAATCATTTAGTTATTCTATAGTGGTTTACACAATGTCATGACTCATGATCAACACAATGTCTCTATAGTCTTCACAAATTAATGAGCATAAATCTTCTATGTTGACTTTGTTGTAATTATTTTGGATAGTAAAATGTGTAACCTCTAGATGGAAAACACGATCCATTAAGTGTGATCGAGTTCATGAGAAATTTGAAATTGATATCTCAGTATGAGCATTGTTGTACTGGGTTACATTGGGTCTGCCACTGATTATGAGCTTTGTTATATTAATAAACGAAAATTTGATAAACATCCAACAATGTCCTACCATTTTCATGGTGACAACAATATGGTAGACTAGAGATACTTGATTGCTTATTTCACAGTTAGATTATTTTCTGTGTAATAATAATTCCAAGGCCAGGGGTATCCACCATTCTCATAGTGACATCTATGTAATAGATTTGAAATATTTGACTGTTAATTTCACACAGATTATTTCTGTGTAGCAATAATCTGGTAGAAGCATATCATCAGTAAAATATGTGCATCATTTATGATGGCAACCTCCAAGCACACAATTACTATCCCATAATTAATATATCTCCATTTCTCCCATTTAAGAATTTTTAACTTCTCTGTCATGCTTTCTTGATTCTTGTCTGCTTCAGCATATAGGTGTCATGGTAATTCTCACGTTCTGATTAAAACTTTCTTGATAATTTTTCATCTAAACTTCTAATTAACATTTAAAATGCATAAAAAAAACATATTTGATCAAAAATGTAAGTATGTATTTTAATAATTAAACACAAGTTGTTTCTAACTTTCTATCTTTTGCTGCATTATTTTTCCTTTCTGAAGACATTATTTGAAGTTTTTAAATGAATTGATATTTGGATTTTGGTTGAAAAGTATAAGAACATATAATAGTTGGTACTTGGTAGTGGTTCATGTATATGAGATCAATCCACTCATGGTGAGGATATCGAAACAAAATATATGTTCTGTTTTTAGTAAAATAAACTAGTGGTGGACATAAGCCATGGGCACTTAATGGAAGAGATGTTTTACTTGTATAATGTACTCAAATGTGATTTTACATTGGAAGTCAAAACAAAACAAAATGTACAGGCCGAGTAGTTTGCAAATTGTTGAAATATTTCAAACCCGACC
>JAIZFV010000189.1:0-53959 GCA_021234005.1 Nephelium lappaceum | reverse complement strand
ACGTGAGGTAGGGCCATTACAGTACTGGATCTTGATGTTACATTTCGAGAAGACAAACCTTGTGATCTCACTAATAAAAGCAGTGAAGAAGAGAAATCTTACCCTAATGCATGGGAAAGATCGAACAGATTAAGCCTTATATTTATGTGAATTACTGTTGCAAATAATATTAAAGTAGCTCTTTCTACAACTGAAAAATTAAGAAATTTGTAGAGGGGCACTTCAAAAGTGCTGATAAGTCTTTGGCTGAGACAGTAATGGCTAACTTGACCACTATGAAATTTGATGGATCATGTAGTATGTATGAGCACATTATTGAAATGACAAGTATAACAGGAAGGTTAAGAATCTTGGGAATAAACGTGAATAAGTCTTTCGTTTTACAACTTATTTTGAATTCTTTGCCTCCTCAATATGGACCATTTTAGATTAATTATAACACTATGGATGATAAATGGAGTGTCAATCAATTGGTTAGTAAACTTGTTCAAAAGGAGACAAGACTTAAGTAATGAGGAACTCATACAGTTCATTATATTGGTTAAGAAGTTTGAAAGAAATTTTATAAGAAAGTGGAAAAAAGCAAAAAGAATGGACCAATAAAATAAAATGAGTTTTCTTCTTCTCAAATCCACAAGAAGGAACATAAAAAAAAAAAAAAGAAAGAAGTTATTTTTGTAAAAAAAAAAGGGGGCATTTTATGAAAGATTATCTTAAACGTAAGACATGATTTGAAAATAAGGTTAAGTCTGGTGCTTTCGTATGTTTCAAATCAAATTTAATTGAAGTTCCTTTTAATACTTGTTGGATTGATTTTTGTATAACCGTTCATGTTTCAAAAACATTATAGGGATTTCTTATGACTTAAAACATAAATTCAAATAAAGATTTTGTTTTATGAGAAATTGAGTCAATGCTCCAATTGAAGCTGTTGGCACTTATCGTTTGATTTTGGATATTGGACATAATTTAGTTTTGTTTCAAACTCTTTATATACCTTTTGTTTATAGAAATTTAATTTCTTTGTCCAAATTTGTTACTACTGGTTTTGCCTTTAAATTTAAGAACAAAAGTTTCAGTTTTTTTTTTTTTTAAATAGTTGTTTTATTGGTTTTGGTATCTTATATGATGGTTTGTATAGGTTGAAACTTGATTTTTTTTTTTTTTTTCTGAAACTCTACTAACTATACATCATAATTTTGGTGTTAAACAAGATATAGTAGATGAACGTTTAGTTTTTCTGTGACATAAACGTTTAGAGCATGTTTCCAAAGAAAGGTTAGTACAGATGAAATTTTTTTAAATTTGGATTTTACTGATGTTAATATGTGTGGACTGTATTAAAGATAAATATATCATACACACAAAGAAATGAGCCACATAAAGTACACAACTTCTTGAAATTATACACTAACATATGTGGACCTTTTGATACTCCATCTTTTGGTAGGAGAAGGGAATATTATAGAAAATATAGTGAATCAAGACAATGTTCTAGTCCATCTGCTAAATTTCTTGAAAAAACATGACATTTATGCACATATACTATGCCAGGAACACCAAGTGTAGTAGAAAAGCGTAATTGTACCTTAATGGACATGGATAGGAGTATATTGAGCAATTTTTCTTTACCCGTATCATGATGAATGTATGCTTTAAAAACTGTCATATATTGGTTAAATAGGGTTCCTAGTAAAGTAATTCCAAAATCTCTTTTTGAGTTTTGGATTGGTAGGAAGCCTAGTTTAAGACATCTTTATATTTGGGGTTGCCCGACAAAAACTAGAATTTGTAATCCATATAAAAAGAAATTAGATTAAGGATAACTATTGGTTATTTTATTGGCTATCCAGAAAAATCTAAAGGGTATATATTTTATGGTCCAAATCATAGTTCAAAAATTATTGAAACTGAAAATACTAGGTTCATTGAAAATGGTGAAACTAGTGGGAGTAATGAATCATGTAATGTGGTTATAAAAGAAGCTAGGGTGCAAGTTTCTATGCCCATAACTTCTGGAAATATTGTTCCTATAGTTGAACAATTTGACAATGTACAAGGACAACTTGATGATCAAACATTTTATAATGACAATTTTGCTAACGAATCTATTGTAGATATATCACAAGAAATATTAGGAAAGTTTGTTATTTCTAATGATTACATGGTATATTTACAAGAGTCAAATTTTGATATAGAGATTGATAAAAATCCAATTTCATTTTCATAAACCATAGAAAGTATTGATTCTGTTAAATAGAGTGATGCTATGATGGATGAATTGAAATCTATGGAACATAATTAAGTTTGAGATCTTGTTGATTTGCCTAAAAAAATGTAAAATGGTTGAATGTGAATAGGTTTTTTAAATTAAACATGACAAAATGGCAAAATCGAATAATATAAGGCCAGACTTCTTGCCAAAGATTTTTTACTTACGAAAAATAGCCTTGATTATAAAGAGGTTTTTTCACCTATTTCCAAAAGGACTCTTTTAGAATCATTAAGACATTAGTAGCTCATTGTAATCTTGAGTTACATTAAATGGATGTTAAAATCACTTTTTTTTTTTTTTTTAATGAGAATTTGGAAGAAGAGGTCTACATAGAACAACTTGAAGGATTCTCCACTGAAGGATTACATTCTCACTTATAGAAGATTTGAAAATCTTGAGATAATTGGATTTAAATTTTACTAGATGTTTTGATATTTAAAAAATCGAGCAAATTAGAATTTAGCTACCCCGTTGAAATTGTAATTCAAGCGGAGCAACTGTTTCGATTTTATTGCAATTAACTCTCTCGTCGTTAGTGAATCTCTGTTAGAGTTAATTGATTGAGAGATAAAATTATCTTTTAACTTTTTTTTAAATAAATTCTCAAAACTTTAAAATAAATTAAATAAAAAAAATTTTAATCAGATCTCCACCGTCCATTTTAAGATGGACGGTGGAGATTAATTATAAAATAAAATTAAGAGATTAAATAAAAATCAAACAGAATTCATCTTCTCCCTCATCCACCCACACACACACTCACTCTCTTCTCTCTTTCTTTTTCATCCCGCAGACCTCTCCTCTCTTTGTTGTCGCCGTCCTCTCTCTGTCGTCCATCTTTTCTCTTCTCTTCTTCTTCTTCTCTTCTTCTTCTTCTTCTTTTCTTCTTCTTCTTGGTTCGATTTGATTGTTTGAATCGAACCCATCGAAGATTCTTTTGAACCCAGGAATCGAACCCGAAATTTTAGCTTCGATTCCTGGATTCGAATGAATCTTCAAATCGATTCTTGGGTCCGTTCGATTCATGGGTTCGAACGAACCCAGTGAATTGAACCCAGATTTCTGGGTTTGATTCACTGGGTTCGTTCGAACCCATGAATCGAACCTCTGGGTTTGATTAGAAGTGAACCCCATTGTAGATCTGGGTTGTGTTTTGTTTGATAATAGAAAAGGGAAGAGGGGATCGACAATGGTGATGATGGTGGATAAATTTTATAAAGAAGTTGAGTTTTTTTTTTTTTTTTTTTGGTTTTGCTGGGATGACAGAAGTTCTGGGTTCATTCCAGATTTCTACAATTTGTTTTTTCAATTTGTTTTTTTCCAATTTTTTTCTTCAATTTTTCTTCTGATTATTTGGGTTGAATTGATGATCTTTATTTTCTGACGATGGGGTTGAACTAGTGATTATTTGGCTTGATAATTTTTTTGACTGGTGACTGTTGGTGATTTTTTTATGACGATTATTTGGGGTTGAGCTGGTAATTTTTTTATTGTGATTATTGGGGTTGATTTTTTGAACTGATGATTGTTGGAGAGAGATGGATATGAGAGGTTGAAGATGGTGATGATAATGATAATTAAGTTTTGTAAGTGAATTTTTTTATTTAATTATTTAATTTTTAATTTTTTATTTGATGGTTGATGAGAGTGTTTGAAGAAAAAAAATTAGAAAAATAATTGAAAAAAAAAAAAGTGTGGAATGAACTCAGAATTCTGGGTTCATCAAATGAACCCACCAGAAAACTGGGTTCATTCGAATGAACCCAGTTCGCACCCATTAAACCCAATTTTTGGGTTCTAAGAAGAAGAAGGAAAAGAAGAAGAAGAAGAAGCGAAAGAAGAAAGAATAAGAAGAATGAGAGAGAGACGGTGACAGGAGAGGAGAAGAAATTTTTAATTTTTTATTTGGTCAATTGGGTCAACTTCAATCATCAAGGGTAATTTCATCTTTTCATCGATTTGATACTGTTCACCATCAAATATAATGGAATCTTCCTAACGGCAGAGGGGTAAATTGCAATAACATCGAAACAGTTACTTCGCTTGAATTAAAATTTCAACGGGGTAGTTAAATTGTAATTTGCTCTTAAAAATCTGTTTTGGGCTCTTTGTATCTTTTAACTGAAAGGGCTATTTCATGAAAGAGTGCGAAACAAGCTGTCATTGTTGCGTTCACTATGAAGGTTGAGTCTGTGGCATGTTTTGAAGCCATGATTCGTGGTTTATGATTGCAGACTTTTATTTCAAAGCTTGGAGTTGTTGATAGTATTGCCAAGCCCTTGAAAATTTAGTGTGATAATGTCGTAACAGATTTCTTCTCTAAAGAACGACAATATTCTAAAGGTGTTAAACATATGGAATTGAAATATTTTATCGTCAAAGAAGAAGTTCAAAAACAAAGAGTGTCAATTAAGTATATAAGTACTGAATTTATGGTTGTAGACCCTTTAACTAAAGGTCTATCACCAAAATTGTTTAGAGAACTTATCGAAAGAATGAGATTATTAACTATGATGGTTGATTTTAAAGTACCTTGCATTTTTTTCAATCAATTATCATTGACACTTTGAGTTCACTTATGTATTTCTGATAGATCATATTTTTATATTTTATATATAAATGGTTCGAAGACAGGAAAGTCTATTTAAAAACATTATTATTGGATCATTATTGTTGATGAAAGTAAAACCTAATGTTATAGTACTTGGAAAGAACCATATCAAAATGATAATATGAATCGCCATGACTCACATTGGAGTTTTACTTAAATGATATATATATATTGACCAATATAAATTGACTTATTACTGTATTGCGCGTCTGATATTATTTATTAAACTATTAAGAATGATATCTCACATGAGCTAAATGAGAGATTGTTGGATGTGACTGCATGTGATTTAATATTCATAAATGTTTAATAAATTAATTAATGAAGAAAGTCATTAAAATAAAATTAAGGAATTCAAATGATCATTCGTTTCAAAAGATTAAATGGTTCAGTTTGATGGAAAGTTATGTACATTGATGGATATACATTAATTAAATAAATGAATTCTTTTGAAACTGATCTCTCTCTATCTTATAAATAGTGGTTACACATTATCAATTTACTATCAACCAAGTGGGTGTTTACCGAATGAAATGGATCAAGAGAGAGAAACACGATTTTCATTTCTTCATCTTCATCATTCTAAGTTTTTGTATGGATTCATGTATGTAATTAAATTACATTTAATTGTTGTGAAAATCATGAATTTCTAAGATCCTAATGCATTATGTCTATTGCTAAAAGCTTATATCAAGCAGAAGTGCTTTACTCATTTCAGCTAAATGTTACAAAATAGCAATACAAGTGTTCCTAGCTCTTCGAAAAGGACTTTCGAAATAGTCTGAAAATTATAGATGCATCATACATGGGGGAAAAACATTAACGAAGAGCCACAACTGCAACACAGGAGAGAATTGACATGAAAATGAGAACTAGAAGTCTGACCAAATTCACATAATGTTGCAAGTAGATGGGTGAACATCTTCATAAACAACTTTATACAATTGATACTCGCATGAAGATGACGATGGACATGGATCCTCTTGTAATTGACTTGGTGATGGAGTTGGTTTTTTATCTGGCACATTTTCCTTCACTTCTTCTACACTTACCAACTGTGCAAAGCCAAGTTTCTTCTTCAAGCGTTTGGACAAGGTAGCCGCATCAACTCCATCACCAGTCACCACCACTTTGCCCTTCTCATCCCCTTCCCATGTCACTGACATAACACCTACACACCATCATAGAATCTGTGAGAACATAAAAAATGGACAAATGAGGTTGCATTTCAGATAATTTTTTGGTTTGAAATTCAACGTATGGTGCATCTAACTTTAAACTATCTACCGTCCAATAAGGTTAGGTGATAGTGAGTGCTTATTCAATCTAATAATATCATAGGTTTGAACGGTGCCCTAAAAACTAACCAGCTGCTCCAGTTGCTATCTCCATTGCCTGGGACCGGCATTTGTCACATCGAACTTGTACCTTAATCACTATCTTTTGCTGCACCATTGAATCAAAATAACAATTCAAAATTTAGTTTCATATATAGGTTCGCCGCACATGTTAACAAGACAACACTAGCACTCAAGCATGAAAGTGAGGCAACCAAACTATCAAAGAGGCACTGAATTGTTTCGTGTTTCTACTATTTTGCATGAGAAAAAAAGATACCATATGAAGAAGAAAGCTTCTTGTTTTAAGGTTAAATAACTCACCTTCATGGCTACAAGCTGCAGACGAAAATGCTGCTAGATCTAGAATTGAATGGCTAGAATCCCATATTATACATAGATATATATATTTATTTATATACACAGAGACACAGAGTGAGAACAGGAGGAAAATCTACAAGCAATCTCTGCATATGATGAAAGTCAATGTTGGGGCATATGCGATCCACGTTTTATGGGTTCAACGTACCAAACACATTAAACAGACAAATTTAAAATAACTTTTAAACATGTGGTTGCCTGATGTTGGCCTGTTGGGGTAGAGTAAATTGTTATGGTATTGTTGAGTCAACGATGAACTGTATACAGAACGTCGGAATCATCAAGAGTCAAAACCTGGTTGCAAACTTACAATACTCTTTTTTCTATATATAATTCTATGGTTATTGTCTCTTAACTTTATAAAGTTAGGACGAACCAATTAAATTCATTCATTGCATTCACTCTCTTAAAACAAATTCTCCCTCCTATTCAATTTAAATGTGATGAATAAATTTGATTGATTGATCTTAACTTTTTAAATTAAGGAGATACTGATCATAAAAGTTTTGTATATATACAGAACTTATATATATATATAGTGATTCTATATCAGTATCTCTTAACTTTAAAAAGTTAGGATGAATCAATCAAATTCATCCATTGTATTCTCTCTACTAAAACAAATTATCTATTCTATTCAATTCAAATGCAATGAACGAATTTGATTGGTTCTTTTTAACTTTTTAAAGTTAAGAGGCACTCATGGTAGAATTATTCTATATATATAGTAATTTTACTATCAAAGTCTTCTAATTTTAAAAACTTAGGACGGACCAATCAAATTTATTTATTGCATTCTCTATCATATTTAATTCAAATGCAATGAATGAACTTAATTGGTTCGTCCTAACTTTAAAAAGTTAGGAGACACTGATGATAGAATTATTCTATATATATATATTGCAGTAAATTTTAGGAATTAGAGGACAGAGAAATGCCTAGAAACTCTCAGCCTCTAGAGTATGAATGAGTATGGGTTTGAAGAACCATACCAACCTATTTTGTCGATTGCAATACTTTTTTCACAACGTCCATAGTATGTTTAAATCAATTTGAAGGGTGTTCGTAACGGATTTTTGTTTTTTTTTTAAATTTCTTATCAATCAATTAATTATGGGATTTCTTCATTTTAACCTAAGCAGACCCAAAAATTTGGGCTACAATAAATGAAGTGATTGAAGGAAGTCAAATTGAAAATAGGACATTTATTTCTTAATCAATACAATTAGGGTTTGAAGCCATTTATTTTCTCTATTCATAATAGCCAACTCTCAACCTAGAAAACATATATATTATTACAAAATTTATTCTTCATTAACATATTTGAACCATCAACTATAGCAATACCAAATATCAAGATTGATTTAGAAAGTGTTTAGGAATTAAGTATGTTTTCTTTCTTTCTTTCATTTTCTTTTTATTAATATTAGAAGTTTACGGTATGATAGGATTACGGTATCATACTATTGAAGTTTTGAGTTATTTCAAGGTTAGATTAAAATCTTATGGATTATTATTTTAGATGGATTAGAGGCTGTAGGAAATTTTGTTTCCTAGTACATCTGTTAGATTCGTTTGATTGTTTGAATAGACAAATCAAGGTATAAAATCATGAAATTTGGTATGAATGCTCCTTAGGACATGTTTGAAAAATTTTGTTGTCATGTGCTAAGTATACAATTAATTAGAAAATTTTGTTTACCTCTGACTTAAGGAAACAAAAATCTAAATAGTGCTTAACTAAACAAGTTTTTTGAACATGCATTTGATGTTATTTGGGTCTTATTAAATTTTTTTAAATAACCATCATGAGTCTTCTTTAAGCCATTAAAATTTCAAGGATTTTTTTAGAGTAATTTAATTTTCAAAATTCAAACATTTAAGGCTATTCAGTTTTGAAACTGATGTCTGTACAACTTTGGCTTGGATTTGAAGGTTTAAATTGATAGGTTAACAAAATATTTAAATGTTTTAAAGACCCAGCCAAAGCTATCAATTTAAATCTCCAAATCCAAGCCAAAACTATACAAACATCTTTTTTGAAACTGAATAACCCTAAATGTCCGAATTTTTAAATAAATCGCTCCATAAAAATCATTGAAATTTTAATGGTTTAAAGAAGACTCATAATGGTTCCTATAGAAATTTAATGAGACCAAAATAACATCAAATACATGTCCCAAAAAAATCGACACCGAAATTTTTTGGACTATAACATAACATCCTAAAGGGCATTCACACTAACTTTCATAATTTTATACATTGATTTGCCTATTCAAACAATCGAACAAAATTGACAGGTCTAATAAGAAGCAAAATTTCCAATAGCTTCTAATTCCTTTAAAACAATCTATGCAATTTTAATAACCTTGAAATAACTCAAAACCTAAACAATATGATATTTTAAGCCTATGATTCCTTAAACATCTAATATTAATAAAAAAAAAATGAAAGAAAGAGAAGAAAACCTATTTGATTCTTAAATACTTTCAAAATCAACCTTGATCTCCGATGTTGTTATGGTTGAGTGTTCAAATTTGTTGATGAAGAAGAAATGTATATATGTTTTTGAGAGGGACAATTGGCTGTTGTGAATAGAGAAAAAAAAAAAATTATATATGTGGTTTCAAACCGTAATTATAGTGACTATGAAATATATGTTTTGCTAAATTTACTTCCATCAATTAATCCCTTAATTGCAGTCCAAATTTAATTAATTGATTGATAGGAAATTTTAAAAAAACTTCCATTACATTTCATTGTATTGATTTTTATGTCAAACTGGGGTGTTACAACATTTGAATTAGTCGAGCCAGGTTTATTAGTTATGATAACCTCTCAACCAAGATTGAATTCAATTTTTCAAAGATCACTTTAGTAAAAAGGTTCTTTGAAGGAATTAAATTCTATTAATCACAAATCACTGTTAGTTTACTCGAAGGAATATGATTACAAATTTACAAGAATTTGTATCTCATAGAAAACAAGACGCTTCATTAAAACCATAGTTTTTATAAATAAACTTACGTACAAATTGATTTAAATAAATATATATATAATATATTAAATTGGTATTGATTAAAAATATATATTATACACCTCTAAAACTAATCTTTCTAATAAAATTACATTTTATTTATTTTAATGGTAAAAATATTTCTACATTTCTTATTTTACATTCAATCAAATTAAAAAAAAAAAAAGGTGCCCAAACACTTACAATTTCTTAATCTTTGTAGGTTTCTTATAAATTACTTGTTTTGATCGTCTTAAATAAAGGATTTACATTTGTGTGGATAATTTGTTAGGCTTAAGTATGATTCCACTTTTAGTTGTTTAACCGGCATGAGATGGAGCTTTATGACGATAATTTGAAAACTTTTTATAATATTTTTGAATTACAAAATAATTAAATTTATTATCATACAAAATCATGCAGGTCAATTTATTAGGTACACTTTGGCCCTCAATTTAATCCTCTTGTTTTGCTCCCAATTAAAACAATCTAAAATATGAGAGAGAGCCTCACAAAGAAAAAGAACTCTAGGAGTGAAACTCTTACCATCAAAATGAAAAATTTGGGGCAACTTATGGAATAATCATGGGATTATCCATATAACAATCCATGGCATCAAATTGTAATCTAAAGTGAAAACAGCCCTTGACTTGACTCAATCAAGAACAAGAAGAATATTCAGATCAATATACAATTTTAGGCTCCAGGAATCATCCAAACAATGCCAGAATTTATAAGTAACATATCCAAAGATAAATTTACATGTAACAAACAACCCTCCCCTCTGTGTTCTATTTCTACATACAAAATCACAAATCTAAGAATTCAACTCACAATTTCTCTAAAAGTACAACATGAAATATATTACAAAACAATATACTTGTCATCACCAACTACATGTTGTCATAGAGAATTGGTTTAGTAATATTCATTTCTGCTGAATGCTGAGTTTCAGAAGAGGTGTAATGACTAGCATGATCAGTTGCCTTAGTCGCTGCGTCACTGCTTATGAAGCTAGTAATGTCGTCAAAGTTCCAATCAGTCAAGTATGCTGGCTTGGTAGTTACTTTGCTCACTTCAATATCTCCACATAGCATAGCAACTACACGGGACATTGGTGGCCGCAGAGATGGCACTGTTTGAGTACATAATAGAGCTACTCCTATCATCCGCTGTACCTCCTCCTCATTGAATTCTGATAATCTTGGGTCCACTAGTTCAACTTCACAGTTGTTCTCATGTAGGTGCCAAGTCTACAATGCAAGAAAATATCAGGAAAAGTTTTTAAGTGATTGACGTATGATATGTAAATGGGGTACTAAAATATCATTCATACCCATTCAAGGAGATATATCTGATCTTTATCACAGCTTGGATCTGAGTTTGGTCTCCCACTTACAATCTCTAGGGCCAGAACTCCAAAGGCAAACACATCTGTCTTCTCTGTAAGATGTCCACGCATGGCATACTCTGGTGCAACATATCCACTGCAGGGTGACAAGAGATTATTATATGTAACGTACGTTGAAGGAAGATAAGATACACCAAAATTAACATATCTAGGTAGAAAAATGAGATGAACTTTTCAGAATCTTACATTGTTCCTGCAACACGAGTGCTTATGTGGGTTTTCTTGTCATCGTATAATTTGGCCAAACCAAAATCTGAAATTTTTGGATTGAGTTCAGAATCAAGTAGAATATTGCTGGCCTTCACATCCCTGTGTATGATTCGAAGCCTGGACTCCTCGTGAAGATAAGATAGACCTCTTGCCACTCCCAAGCAAATTTCATAACGTGTTGACCAGTTGACATTCAAGCTTCTTTCTCCTGATTCATGACAGCCACGTAGAAAATTCAACATACTTTTCCACACTGAAAATGTACACCTCTTGCTATTCCAATGTAAATCAATCACACAACAGAAATGCTATGCTCTTACCAAACAATGCTTGATCAAGACTCTTGTTCTCCAAATACTCGTAAACAAGGAGTTGTTCTGATCCCTCAATGCAACATCCATACAGTTTGACAAGGTTACGCTGCTGCACAGCAGATATGGCAACAATTTCTGCCACAAATTGGCTCTTCCCTTGGTGGGATGCTACAGACAGCTGTTTTACCGCGATCACCCTTCCATCACCAAGTTTCCCTATGGAGTGCAAGAGTCCAATTGAATAGGTCAGACAAATTGTGATGTGGAAGATCTGCCACATATTCACCAGCTTCTCATAATCATACCTTATAAACGGGTCCAAACCCTCCCTCTCCAAGTTTATTCGCAGGACTGAAGTCTTCTGTAGCAGTCTTCAGTTCTGCATAACTGAAAGTGTATGGTCTAGCTTCTATTCCTAGAAGCACTGCAAATTCAACAGGAAATGCAGTTAACCATCGTGAATCCATTTGGCTAACAAATACATGATGGAATGTTATAAAAGTTAAATATGAGAGATTGCTCAAATTGAATTCAATTTTATAATCAGGGTACATTAACATTCATGTAACCTGAAGGAACAGAAAGCAATTTGGTTAAGAACATTTTGTGATTTAGGAAACCTTGGCAAGTCTTGAAGTTACAAATCTCGAGTTTGAACAACGCATGTGTTGAAATTAGGAATCCTGAGTTTAACACATCTTGCCAAGTCCTAACCTTGACAAGGACTAGAATTCACAAGCAGGAAACAACAGCATATTTATATCCAGAAAAGAAAATGTTTCGGAGTTTGGAAATTGAACTGTTTGCATACAGTAGAGCAAGTAATCTTGCTTTACCTTCATCTTTGTCATTGCTTGGTCCCTTCCTTCTTCGAACAATCCAGAAACTTGAGAGAACCAATAGAAAGCTTACAAGTCCAATGCCAACAACAATCCCCACAATCAGACCGGTTCTATTCTTCTTACTGCTGGCAGGGGGATTGTTACTTACAGTCGGTATGAAATCTGTATCAGAGTTTAGTAGTCATAACTTTAATATGATATTGCGATGAAACTTTACAAGACAGGAAGGAAGAAATTTGCATACCCGGTGTAGCACTGATGGCGGAAATAGAAGGTCCATAGGTACCTTGCTCAGGAATGCAGCAAGTCCCTTTTCCAGCCCAAAAGAAGTGGATTTCAAGGTAGTTTTCTAGTACCTGAGCCTTAAATTCTCTCCTAATAGCACTTTTTGGGACTCCACCTGCTTCCTTTTTTATGTCAAAGTCCTTTAAAACGCGATTACCCTGCAATAAACAGATTCAGGACTCAAAAAAAGATCAGTAACAATCAAAAGGAGTAACATATTAGGATTTAGGAAACAAATTACAATATTGCCCTACAATAGACAGATTCATGAAGTCCATTCATCATTCTTAACGTAAGCATTACCCTTGGTGGATACATCCATAACAGTTGCCAGGACAGATTCTTGCAAATAATTTGTCAATACATTACTATACTTAAACTAGTAGTGGAAACGAAAACTTTGATTATTCATTATATTCTACCAGTACAGTAATGAGCACCTGCTTCAATGTTCACCAACCTGTTTTACTGCATTGGTGGCTTGGTATATAAATGATGTTAATGTAAAGGAATTAAAAGTAGGTAAAGAGGCAAAGAACAGAAGAAAATTCATAGTTATACATACTGAATGTAGATATCAAATATACGCCTCCCAATACTTCTCCAGCCTGTGGTTTCAATGATGGTTATTTCAGCAAACTGGAGGGTCACAGTGTAGTTGCCATTTTCAAGGCCTAAACCATAGTATCTTAGTGATGAAGCTGAGATTCTTGCTGTCTGAAAAAGCTCTGAGTCCAGTGTATTTAAGAATTGAGATTGAGAAAAACTTGTGTACTGGGGATTATTGCTTGCAGTAAAATATCCAACGTTACTAACCCCCCATCTGCTTGTGTCAGTCACAAAATATGATGCTGGACCAAGAGTTGCATTGTCTCTCTCATATACACCATTAGAAGACGTAATCTGTGGACCGCCACACTTAATTGAAAAGGTATAATCTGCACAGCAATAACTCCTTATCAAAGCTAATCCAGATAAAAAGGTTATAATTCCTATTTTGGTTCAAATGATTATAGAAAATTTTTCATATCATAAAAATTCTCACTCAACCTGATCAATAAATCAATGTTGACACTAAAATTCTTTGATGCACATTTTTTTTCTCCTTCAAAATGTACTCTCCCATCAAGAAGATTACACATCATATTTTCTTAAAACACAAGAAGGCGAAAGTTGTACTTACAGATTCCAGGACCTCGATTGCAAGGAAAGTTCCGTTGGAGACAGTTCAGCCCAAATGGTAAGGCACTGAGGGAAGAAGAGGAATGCAATAAGATGGATAGCTTGGATATTATGTCAGAAACTAATAACTGGCCACTAAAGCAGCTCTTTCTGCTGATGCATGCATCTTTATGATATAACGGTGTGCCTTAGGATGACACAGTCCTATGAAAAAACAATATCTCCTGATTGTAGCACATTAATAGGTATAGCCATTAAAAAGGACTCAACATGATTGATTATAGTTTCTGGTTTTCAAGAGTGAAAGAGAGATTGCAATTACTTAATACGTGAACTTCCATTAAAAAGCATCATATTTTTGGATTGAGAGGACAGAGAGTCTTAAAATCAGCATTGTGCCGCCATGATGTATGACAACAACTTAATATGTCAATATTCAGATTACAGTATCATATCTAATAAATGAATGCAAAAAAGAGGTTCAAGCATTAGAACAAACATAGAAACAAGAAATTACCCGCGGTTGGAATTGTCTAATGTTAAGTTGTTGGCAACTAAGTTCCTGCATATTGCAACCAGATATCTGAATGTTAGTTTCATTATGGCAAAACGAATGCAATTCTTGGTTAGACATGAAAGTACCGAATAACTGTTGGAGAGAAGTTACTAGCTAGATACTGCTTTGAAGGGTTAAAAGAACATTATGTTAGAGAAATCAAATTTAAGTATAAAATGTGATACAAAATGATACATTTAATACAATTTAAAGACTTACACTTGTAAATTTTGTTCATTGATCCAAGAAGGTAAGCTGCCAATTAAATTGTTGTATGACACATCTCTGCAAGCATAGAAAGGAGATTTTCAACACAAGCTGCGGATTAGTAAAAGTTCAGGCATTGCTCTAATCACACTGGTCTTTTACTACATGAAAATTTCCTCATTGAAAATGATGCATTCAAGATTATAAACTCCATGTTTGGAGCACTTAATAACGTTGAATACATATATGTTAGAAGTACTTACATGTTAAGAAGAGATTTACTCTTTTGTGCAGGCAGGGTACCATTTAACTTATTGTTTCCAAGAAACCTAAGAATGAAAGCAACATTACATGTTTCAATATAAGTAAAGAGTACATGTTAAGAAGAAAAAGATTGTAAATTGGAGATGGTATTACAGGTGAGTTAGCGAACTCAAATTGAAAAGCGCGTCAGGAATGCCTCCACCTATATTGTTGAAACTCCAATCCCTAAAGAAAATTATTACAAACCTGAGTTGTATGATATATGAAAAATGTTACAAGTTTACAACACAACTTGTGACAGAGAGAGAGGAAAAAAACACACAACTAGGATTTTGTTGAATTAAAGTATCAATATACAAGCCACATCCACAGCAATGATAGATCAATATGCAGAGCATTGGTACATCACAATGTCATAGTTACAAACCAAACCAACCAATCTGATAAGAATCAAGCACAGCAGAAAAGATAAGCAATTAAGAAGAATGATAAGATGAGTGATACTAATAAAAAGTACTATAAAAGCTTGTGCAAGGGCAACCCCGTGAAATGGCTTGCTATCAACCATCGGCTAGGATTTTCTAGACCCAATTGTCAATAAAAGCCAACCCAAATTCAACCAAACATGCTGACCGAAAATGTACTTGAAGAGTTGACCATCAAAGTGAACTTACAGGTGCTTCAAACTCTGTATTCTCCAATATTGAGGGAATTGAATCAGAAATGTTGTTATTCCGTAGTTCCCTGTGGAACACGTAACCACTGTCTTATGAGGGGTAACAACACATCAAATAGGAACTTGTAACAGTATTTGCTTACAATTCACTTAAAGACTTCATTTCCCTTATGAATTCCAATGATGAGCTCCCGTTGGACAATCACTTATTCTCCTACATTTTGATTTTCACTTTGATGATTAGCATTGGGTGTGTAAAATATATAAAAGGAAAGATGCAGATACTCACAACTCCGTCAACTAATCAGGCTGGAAAAGTGATGGTATTGGACCTTCAAAAGCGTTTCCTTGAAACCTCCTACAATAACATATTGGAATAGAAATTTATCATATGTGCAGACTTTGCATTAATGGTATTAATAAAATCATCAAGATTTCCCACAATGATAAAAGCTTAGTCCAGTTTCCTATGAACTCAGGAATCCTCCCGTGAGTGCTACATCAGAAGCCCGCCTGAAAACAAAACAAGTATTTGATTCATGGCATTTTCCAGTCAGCAGAATCATATATCTTAGTCCTAGTTCAAATCTGTATTAGAAATTACAGAGTCATAAAGTACTTACATTGTTTGAAGGTTCCGTAGATTAGCAAAACTTGAAGGAATCTCACCAGTAAGTCCAGAACTACTAATAACTGTCAAGGTGAAGAGTAGTCATTAATCCTTCACTGTTTAGGTATTTTCTATTCAATACAATAGAACAAACGAAAAGACAAATAACAATTGAATATCATGCAGAGCATCTGCATATTTAACATATAATGGTACTGTAGGGTTCAAGTTATGAGTGACTGAATGATATTGTAGAATGCACCTTGGTGACAATAGCCTGCATTCATGGAACTCAACTTCCGTACTTACAACTATTTAAACTTCAAACTGCACTGCTATAAGTTTCATTTGAAGAAAGTTCATCTAAACTCATATAGTTCGCTTTGCATTTGTCAAAAAGAGTCTTGGCCTAACTCCACCACAAAAGTGAGCTTGTCTCTTTGCTGAAAAGAAGATATGATCCTGCAGGTGGATCAACATTCTGCTGCTTCTTCTTCTGACGTTTCTCTTTGTTTTTCTTGATTATGTTGTCAGTCTTTTCCTTCTTCTTGAGTAATTGCTAGGCTTTGGACATGGCCTTTCTTCTCAGGACAGCCCTTCTTCTTCTCTCCTGCACCTTGATCAAAGATTGAACAAATGGGAAACTCATGTTAGACTTGAACTCCTTCATTTTCTGCAAAAGAAGCCTTAGGAGGAGAAGTATCAGGCTGAGAAGGAAGCCTATTTGCAAGTAATGGCCAAGAAGAAGGGCGAAAGCGAAGCCATGAAGCTCTTAGAGGAAGATCACCGACAAAAGAGAGCTATGGAGCTGCTTGACCAATATCCCCAGTTCATGCAGGAAGCAGAGAAGGACAACAAGAAGACCAAGAAAGAGAAGGATCCAGTGAAGCCAAAGCAACCCATGCCAGCATATTTCCTTTTCTCAAATGAGAAAAGGGCAGCTCTTGCAGCAGAGAACAAGAACTTTTCAATCATTTAGTTTCTTTGTTGAAGATGTTGAAGATGAAGGAAGGAGCTTGAAGTGAAGGGCAAAGAGCAAGAGAAGCTTCAAACGGAGTTGAAGTAGTTGCAGAAAATATGATCATTTGAACAAAGCTTCCCATTGGATTTCAACATTTCAAATATTCATTAAATCTTATAGTATATTATTTCATAATCCGTTTATAAAAAGTTTTAATATGAAATAAATTGTATTTAGAGATTAAAGTGATATTTTAAAAACTCATAAAATTTCAAATTACATCATAAGAAAGCATAAATTAGTGATTTATAGACCTAGATCCATAAAATTTTAGTACAAAAAACTTTAAAGATATTTATTCATGGGCAAGATTGCAAATAAAATTGAGTGATATCTTTCAATGAATATTTTAGTACTATAAATATATTTATAAATCGGGTTCAGTCTTTGGTTGTTAGGTGTGGAAATTCTGGCATGGAAGTCAGCTTGGACCTCCGTAGACGCAATGCAATCCTCTGCATGGTTGTTGAAAACCGTGTACATGTTATGCCTAGAGAGATGTTTGGTTTTTCAATATTTGGTATAGCCATGACACTATTAAAATGGTTGTCTTTAAAGCTAGTAGACAAGGTCCTACCATTAATAGCAAGCTTCACTTTAGGCAACACAGACCAATTGGGCCTCTGGCGATTGAAACCGGCCCAATTGAGCTAAAAAATGTCACCGATAAGACACAGTGCTTGATGTTGGAGCTCCGTCTCAGTTAAAATGAAGCAAAATTAAGATGATGGAAAATTATGAAGGAGACAACAAGAAATGGAGCCAGATTCGTAGATGGACAAAAGAAGGAGACTGATGCTATAGTCTTGGCAACTGGGTATAAAAGTAACGTGTCTAGTAGTGTCATGGCTATTCCAAATGTTGGAAAAACAAACATCTCTATAGGCAAAACATGTAAAGTGTTTCTAACAAGTAACAACATTTGAGGGATTGCATTGTATCTACAAAGATCCAAGCTGACTTTCATGTCAGAATTTCCACCACACCCAACAACCAAGACTCATTGGTTCCTGAACATAAAACCAGACTTGTAAATAAATATCTTTAAAGTTTTTTTTTTTTTAAAAAAAAAAATGTGAAATTTCATTAAACCATCCTAAATTTGGGAACAACAAATATATAATCACTAAGAGCTTAATCAAATTTGGGACAACACAAAACAAACCACAATTTACTAGATTAATCCTCAAATAAAGAATCACAGATGGCTAGATGTGGAATATCAAGCGGTTTCCAAATAAGGAAATGGCCTGATAACGCTGAATCCAGCCCATCCATAGACAAACTAACCCATAAGATTCAATCAACAATACATAAACAAACAACAACAACAAAACAAAAGAACAACATCAACATCACAAAAGTAAAATACATCAACCTCCTCCACCTTCCACTACAGTCGAAAGCTTCAAAAGAATTGCAACCTGAAAATCTTCGAAGGATTTGAAAAGTCGTCAATAAAATTGATGAGGGACCCTACTTGTTCTGGTATATCTTAATGAAAAACCAGGAATTGTCAAAAACTATGATCATCAAAGAGGCTTGAGAGCTACTGATCTTCTCCCAAACTCCAGTCACCGACCACCAAACCAACAAAACCAAAAGGTTTTTAGAGGTTGAATCTAGAAATCATCTAGATCCACCCTATAAAAACCTAAAACCCCCTCAAAATCGAAGAGGAGGAGATGAAAAAAAAAAAAAAGAGATCGATCGACCAACATTCCAAGCAAAACCTAAATACTGTACATTAGTTTAGGTTTTAACGGATGAATCCAAAATCACCGGATTCCTCCCTTAAAACCCTAGATCTAGAGAAACCGAGAAGAAATAAGAAACAAAAGGAAAACAGCACGAATGGAAAAGTCTTTCTCTTTAGTGCGTTCTAGAAAGAACTCCAGAAGACACATAAATATCTTTAAAGTTTTTAGTACTAAAATATTCATTAAAAAATATTCATCAATTTTATTTACAATCTTGCTTGTGAATAAACACAAAAGGATGATAAAATGAGAGAAAACAAAAACACTCTATTTTCAAATTTCAATCATTGATGAATAAGGAGTAGAACAAGAACTTTTAATCATTTAGTTTCTTTGTTGAAGATGTTACAGATTAAGGAGCAAGAGCTTGAAGTGAAGGGTAAAGAGCAAGGAAGCTTCAAATGGAGTTAAAGAAATTGCAGAAAATGAAGGAGTTCAAGCATAATATGAGTTTCCCATTTGTTCAATCATTGATGAACAAAGAGCAGAAGAAGAAGAAGAAGAAGAAAGACTGTCTTGAAGAAAAGGCCATGTCCACCTCACATTTTGTGGTTTAAAGATTACTAGTGAGGAATGGAAGAATATGACTAAAAAACAAAAAGCCCCTTATGAACAGATGAGAAAGAAGAACAAGGAGCAATATAACCAAAAAATGAAGGCTTACAAGCAGATGAAGGAAGAAGAAGCTACGAATCACAAGAAGAAGAGGAGCAAATGAAACTTCAAATACAAGAAGCTAACAGTTGGCCAAGAAAAAGAAAAGACCGACAACATAATAAAGAAAAACAAGAGAAACATCAGAAGAAGAAGCAATAGAATGTCGATCCGCCTACAGGATCACATCTTCTTTTCAAAATGTTGATCCGTCTGCAGGATTAAACTTCTCTCTTTCTCTCTCTCTCTAATTTTCTTTTTGTAATGTACTATTCTCTGTTTTGTTCACTCTTCTCATATAAGTTTTTTTTTTTTTTTTGTTTTTTAATTTTCTATTTTCATGTTTTTCAATTTTTTATTAGTATGTAATTCTGTCGAGAACTAACACCTTTTTGAAGGAAAAAACTCATTGTTTTTGGTGAAATTATGTAGAATAAAATCAATTGGATGGAGACTTAGAGTAGAAACTATGTGTTCACTAATGGTGTGAGTTGGAGACTAGTAAATAAGTATGCTAAGGCCTCTTCCAAATTGCCATTGTTTTGGCTATTTTTAGCTTACGCACATGAGTCTCATGATTTCTACTTACACTTTTCGTTTCAAGTCAAATCTACATGCTACCTACTATCTCCTCATCTTTGATTGTTTTCCTTTTCACTGATCAGATCTTATATATATATATAATATTTTAATTAATTTTGATTATTTATAAAATATTTATCCTTTTAGTAATTTTATTATAAGGTAATATTATATATTTAAAAAATACCAATTTGGGGTGTACATACAATTTGTGAAGGGTAGGAATATTATCATTTTTTGTGGTAAACTAGCTTTTGTAGTGGAGTTAATCCCAAGATTTTTTTCTGACATGGTACGAGAGCTAACTTATGAGTAGAGTTTACCCACACTTTATAAACCAATATAAATTCATTTCTTCAATCAATGTGGACTATCTAATGTCCTCAACACCTGCACCTATGTTACTGAGTTTAGGTCATGCACAACTTAACAACTCGACAACGTGCATTTATACAGTTGGGTTTAGGCCATACAACTTAGATAGTGTTTAACCCAAGCTCTGATACCATATCAGAAAAGTGTTTTGGGTCCTACTTCTACCACAAAAGCTAGCTTATAAGTGAATTTATCCTTACTTTATAAACCAAAATAAATTCACTTCTTCAACCAATGTGTGATATCTAATAATATTATCTACTTAAGCTGCTCAATAAAGTTAACCACTGAAAAATAAAGCAATTGGTTTTGGACGAATTGTGGTTTTGCTTTTGGAATATATCTTGTATCCCTTACAATCAAATGTCATAAAACGTTTTTGACTAAAGAATGACATACTTTGTACTATGTTACTAACGTTTCGTCAAAAACTTCACCTAAATGGTATGGCAAGTGACCTATAATTGTTACATTATCCCATGATCTTTATGGCAACCACAAATCACTTATCATGTTATTTATACTACATTTTGGGATAACTTTAAAACACTGTAGCATTGTTCTATCACAAATGTAACAAAATGTCTCTTAGAACTTACAGTTGCTCTAATTTTGTCAAATTACCCAGTGCAGATGGCAAAGAACCTGAGAAATTGTTTGATGCAACAGAGCTGCAAAAAATAAAAAGTAAATTATAATGAATAATATAACTAAGTTTATAGTGATTCGAAACATTTAAAATAAATTTTGTAAATTAGAAAAATTGTGTAAAACAATTTCAAAGTTCAAATCTAAAATCCATTTTGTTTTTTAGAATAAAATGACAAGATGATTAAAGTGAAGGGGTGCTCACCAAATAACTTCTCATATTCTAACAATGTGTTACAATACATAGCATATATTTTTTGATTAACTTAACATTTCGACTTAGACTTGTGACCTTCAACTTCGTGTCTTCTCATAAAATGATTTAGACAATTAAATAAACTAAGAGCAATTAATAACTATTAATTTAAGAGTAAATAAATAATGTTGAAGTCACAGATTTAAGTTAATATACCCTTAACTTTTAATTAAAATATTCATTAATATTTTCTAATCATCGGTTATGGATATGTATTTTTCTATCACTAATATATACAACTTAATTTTAAAGAACCTACATTTCATTATAACATTAGGATCATTATATTGCAATGTTTGTGGAAACAACCATCTAGAATTCTTATAATCTAATAATTACCAGACAATCAAACCAAAAGATCACAAAGGGAAGTTGCAGACAGAGGAGGTGGCCAATATTCTGAAAAGTAAACAGTAGTTGACCCTTGCATAACATATAGAGTAAGAATGGTGTAGATGTTATTACTTACAGTGATCTTAAATCAGTCAGCATTCCAAGTTCTATTGGTAGCTCCCCTGATAATGCATTTATGCCAAAGCTCCTGATCAGAATGAGAAGTAAACATCAGAAAAAGAAATAATTACAGTACATTTGTCATGCCCTATAAGTCCAGAATAAAATCTTCAGCAGCCTACAGGTATTGCAAGGCAGTTAGATTCCGAATTGATGCGACAGAGGACCTGTCAAGTAATTTTGACCCAAGTTCCTGTTCGAAGAAAAACAACATCAGAGTATTCAAGAACAGACTATGCAGGTTCAGTCATGGAGGAAAATTACCAATCTGGTGCAGTGCAACTCCAACATAGAAGTAATCAATAAAATGCAGAACTCAAGTAAATATATATACACAACATGAAACCATACAGATCGTCGAGGTAAGTCAAAGTCCATAGCTCATCTGGGATCACGCCAACAGCGTCCAGAGCGTAAACTTTTCTGCCAGGAAAATCTAAACAGTTAGTAAGAACGGTAAGAAAGAATTATATTTCTACAGCCATGTCACGTCTCTAGTAGCCGAATGCACAGCTCTGCAATGCAATTGATATTCAATTCTCTAGGAATGCAATAGCTCACAAGCCTGAAATTGCGAGGGAAACTGAATTTGAAGCCATCAGAGCTAATTAAGTGAAGCCATTTTACTTGTTGCTCCGAATTCTAACACTGGAAACAGCAAAGTAACTTTGGTTTGGACATGTCCACACTAGTATATCAGGTGCTGCACTGATACTTGTCTGAGTAACATGTATACAGAAATTAAGTATTGTACACGAGGATCAATACTCTTATGGGTTGCTGAAACTTGTTAATCTCCACTATATACGAAACTAAAGTTGGGAATTGAAACTTTAACAAAGTTGTAAGCTGAAACTAGAAACATTTTGACCCATTATAAACAATATCTGCTTTGGACACAAAATTCCTCATGGATTTGCTTAAGGATTTCGCAGTCCAAAACACGTCTACACTCTAAGGAACTCACACAATATATAGACTAGTTAGAACCATCTCTTCTAGCCATGTGGGAAATGATGACTCAAACTAATATTACGGGTTCTCATATCAACAACTACATGCATATGCAAACATCATATATGCATGATCAAGAATGAGAATAAATGCATTTGTTTCATACACTAAAAATGTATGCAAACATCATATACAGTTATTATTGAAGGGTCCTCTGAACTTAGTGCATTGAATAGAGATCTTTACGTTAATGATCCTGTCCTATGTTTGAGATAATTAAATACAAAATTATACAAGTTTCACGTCAAATATCGGTGTAGGTACTTGATATTAACCTATGCATGTGGCAAAAAGTAAAGAAAACTTACAATTTGGTAATGCGACAAAGAGTGTTGTTATTGTAAGAACACTCGCATTTTATAAGAGGGTTGTAAACGTTATTATCAATGGTGGTGGAATCAATGGCAGCTCCACTGCATGGCTCTCCACTAATATTCCACTGATCCTGATTAGCTTGTATCCCCCATTGTTGAAATATAGAATTCAATGCTCTCACTGTCACCATTATTTTCAAGTGGCAGTCATTTTCCCAAACTTTGAGCAAAAAAAGCTAACAACTTCCTCAAACTTTAACATCAGTTGAACTTGATAAACATTCATCATTACTTAAAAGTTATATATTTATAGAATTATGATACATACGATAACGACTCCAGACTAGAAGATTGTCATACTTAACTGAATAAGAGCACTCGATCACCAAACCATAGTAATCATTCTCAATTTCTATCTTAATTAAACTCCACATTTTAGAACCCATCAAATTAATAAGCTTCACCTAGTGATTTTTAAAGTATTTCTCATTAAAATCAACTAGAAATAAATATATATATAAAAAAAAAGAGATCAAAGGTTTGAATTACTGTTAAGTAGACAGCAGTTAGTGTCAATTATCACGGGTTTAGGAACATTTATTATCCAAAATCAACCAAAAAAATCAGAAAAATCATAAATTGCTATTTGTGTTCGGTTAATGTCCGATCAATTAGTATCAGTAAGGGAACATTTCTCAGCCAAAAATCAGTAAGAAAACAAGAAAAATCACAATTTTCACTGGTATTAGTTAGCGTCAATTAACATTTGTAAGTGTTAATTACATCAATTATGGGGCAGCGCTCATCCAACGTCACTAAACTATCATAAAAATTTAGGTTCAATTATTGTCAGTTATATTAATCAGAGTCAACTAGCGTACGTCAATAGTGTTGATTAGCATCGATGAGTGTCAATTAGCATTGGTTAGGGAGCATTTCTCATCCAAAAATCATATCACCACGGGTTTCGATAAGTCTCCCAATCGCGTTGGTTAGTGTCAAATAGCATAGGTTAGATAACAGTTCATTTAAATCATTAAGAAAATTTGAAAAATCACATGTTCAGTTGTTTGTTAGCATTGGTTGCTGTCAGATAGTGTCGATTAGCGTTGGTTAGTATTATTTAGTATAGATTAACATAAATTAGTAAGCATTTCTCATCCAAAAATCAGAAATATTACCTATTGTTCTTTAGTGTTAATTCGTGTGATTAGCATTAGTTAGTATCAATTAGTATTGATTAGTGTTGGTTAAGGTATGTTGAACGAAGTTTGAAGAACCAAGAGATAATTGAAAATGAAGGTTATGGAAGACGAGGATGACGACAATGGCTTATTAAACAATTTTTAAATATTAAAACGATGCCGTACTGGTGTAATAGTAGAGCCCATTTACAGTGATTTTGGTTTTGGCCACGTGAAAGTGGTCCACTTCTCTCTGTTACTTTATAATCTCTCATTCATAAACAATTTATTATAAATTATCTTTCATGCAAATTTTTAAATTAAATTAATAATTTTTCATTTCTCAAAAAAAAAAATAATTTTTCATACAACGGCAATAATTTTAGGATCTAAATCCTCTCTTAATCTAAGTTTTTTTTTTTAAAGCATGTGATTGGAGATTGCAAAATAAATATGAAAAATGATCACATCTTAATCATTTATTAATTATAATGTCTCGTAAAATTAAATTAGATCAGTTAAAAGGCTCAAATTAGGATGAGTTTCCCATATAAAATTTAGTAAGCATGTATTAGAAACCGTTGAGATGGAAAGGAACATCTAATAACTCAAAAACCAGACTTCAATTAAGTACAATTTTGTAAGAAAAAATATTCGCGCCATGTAGAAAAAGCAATCATTAAGTAACTAATTAACTCATAAGTTCGAGTATATAGACAGAATCAATTTGCCAAGAAATACAAATTTAATTGCAGGGAAGATTTCGAAAAAAAATTCCAACATGAAAAAACCTATCATTACATAACTGTTCAACTTAAAAAAAAAAAATCAAAAAAACAATAAACAATAAACAAAACAAAACAAAGCTCTAGCCAACATAAAATTAATAGAAAAATATATAGATGTTGTTACGGAAAAAGACTCGATTAATGTTTTAGTAAAACAAGCACTGAATCACTGATAACATGTATACTATATGCTAATTCGAAGCTTCATCATTCATGCATGCATATTGCATACCTTCATTAGGATCAGTAGCAGCTTGAGTTTGATTATTCTGAGCTTGAATTACTTGAACAAAGCCAGAGATGCATACCCAATAAACAAAACCAAAAATCACTAGAACTAATGGTGGTGGTGGTGGGGGTGATCCCAACTTGATCATCATCAGCATAGAATTATGTATTGTTGTTCTGCAACACTTGATCCTTTAAAGATGGTTTATTGATCAAACTATACATTATAAATTTGTGGAATATGAGATATGTGAGGTTGGTGAGGCAGAAACAAATAAGAGAGAGACATCTCAACGCATGAAAAGGACAGGACCGTAGACCGTTTACATTAGTTATGTCCCTTTCAGGATTAATTCTACCATAGAATGTCCAAATCTTTCACCATCAATGATCTTTAGGATTTCTGTTTTCCAAAGGGAGAAAAAAGGGAGAAATAGATTTCGTCATGAATGATCATATATCAAAACAGTAAGTCGTTTGGATGAAAATTGTCCTGGTCGTTAATTGAATAATCTTCTTGTGCATGTTTTGACTTATTTTCCTTCTTTATTTCTATATTTATTATATTTATATATGACTATGTACATGTAAAGTCTAAAAGTAATTTAATTTTGACAACAATTATTATGGTCATGAAATGATGTTCCACTATGTTTCTCTCTCTGTCTCCCTCGTCATTTTTTTTTTTTCAAGATTATTTCTAATTTATTGCATTTCAATGTGAAGATGGTGCATAAAGCTTAAAAGATAATTCTGTTCTATGTCATGTTTGTTGATAAATATCATTATTCGAAAAATATTTTGTGGAAATGTTTCTAAAAAAATTTATTATAAATTAAGAGTTGAAAAAGAAGATATAATTCAAATATAGGATTTCATTAATATGGACATTAAACCGTTACAAGTATATATTGAGACATTGCTAATTATTAATTACAGTTGAAATTTAGGATTTCTTTTTTAAAGGATTACAAGGTATTCTACCAATAATGGTCAAGTCAATAGTTGCCTTTATTTATCCTAACATGTGCTATTCAAAAATATACTTCCATAATATCAATATATATCCTACAATAAGATGAGAAAACTCGCCACATATATTGGTAAATACACATGGTAGGACCTATCACGAATATGAAAGGGAAAAAACGCAAATCACTTAAATTATAAGTGAACATGCAAAGTAAGGATAATTAGAAATAAGAATGAATTGCACAACACCTCCTTGAGATTTGCCTAAAAAAACAAACGAAACCATATTTGCTATTTATTACACAACACCCCTATTATGTTAGTCAAATTCTGTTAACTTTAACCGTTGACCAATGTCTTTAGTCAAATGACCATTTTGCCCATGGATTAGATTAAAAAAAAATTAAAAAAGAAAAGAAAAACATCATTTCTCATGAAAAATACAAAGGATGAAAAATAAATAAATAATAAAAACAAAAACTGATAAAAAATAAAAACAAAAGGCCATTTCCAGACATGAAACCAAAAGGCCACTTCTTTCTCCAACACTGACGATGGTGATGGAGTAATGGGTTTCTATCGCCGACGTTTGTCATCGATGATAGGGACCCATATCTATCATCTCCATTGCACGATGGAGACTACTGAGGGTCTCTATGTACGATCTAGTCTTCATCGCATATAGAGACTAGTTCGAGTCTCCATGTAAATGAGACTACCTCTTTCGAGTCTTTGATGATGGAGAATCAAGGCCCTTCTTCGCTAGAAACCCCTGGTCTGAAAATTTTTTTTTAAAAAAAAAAAAAAAATTGGTTTTTCATTTTTGTGTTTTGTTCTTCTTATTTCATCCATTATTTTTTATATGTTCTTATTGTTTCATCCAATTGTGTTCTCTTCTTCTTCTTCTTCTTCTTTTTTCTTGTGATGGTGATAGATTGGTCGATGATTGGTGACACATCTGGGTTAGTGATAGATTGGTTGATAATGGTGGATGATGATAGATTGGGATTGGTGTTGAACTGTTTTTTTTTTAATTCTTTGACTTCAATCTAGTGTTTGATGGGTTGTAATGGCTTCTGGTTAAGGGTGAAGATGAAGTCACTAGGTTAAGGTTGTTGGGTTGAAGTTATTGGTGATTATGGTTATGGTTGAAGATGAAGTTGTCGTGGTTATGATTGCTGGTCATTATGACTGGGTTATTGGGTTAGTAATGGCATCTGGGTATTCGGCAATTGGATTTGGATATGGAGATATGATAGATTAATGGAGATGATAGATTGGTGTTGGTTGTGGTTGATGATGATACATTGTCATTATGTTACTAGGTTGTGATAGCATTTGGGTCTCTGGTTGTTGGTGCGTATGGGATGAATAATAGATTGGTGGAGATCAATATTTTTTTTTTTAATTTTTTTCAGATTTTTCTAATTCTTTAATCTCTACCATCCATCTTTAGTCCATCGTTTTTATTTTTAAGAAAATTTTAAAAATTAATTTTTTAAAAAATAAAATTATTAAATTTAATTTTTAAATTAATCTCCACTGTCCATTATATGGTAAACGGTGTAAATCTCTTTTTTTTAATTATTTATTATTTTTAATTCTTTTTTTTTTTATAGTTTTAGATTTTAAAAGAAAACAATATTTAAAATAAATTTGCACAATTATTTTATTTTATTTTTATTTTTAATTATTTTTGTCTTATTGATGAATAAAATGGTCATTTGATCAACATTTCTAGTTAACCGTTAAAGTTGATAAAAGTTAACCACACATAAGGGTTTGGCGTAATAAAATAGTAATGTATTTCCATTTATTTTTAGACAAATCTTATGAGGGTGTTGTGCAATTCGTTCATAGAAATAATACCTTTGTACATGTCAATATAAAAATTATATAAATGAATTAGCTGATATAATAATTTTATAAATGATTTGAAGATAATTCCATTAAGTTATACTAAAGTCAAGATTGGTTGAATTATTCAAATAAATTCTCAATAGCAAGTTACTGAAAAAAAGTCCTCTGTCTATATTGAAAATTTAAGGTTCAGATTTTAGCATTTATACTTACCAAAAACTTTCATTAATTTTCCACAAAAGATATGATATGATATGCCTATCCACATTGTATCTCAACAACTAAAGGTATTAAATCATCTTCTCCGTTCAAATTTAATGCAAAAAAATTCAAACTATGACTATATACAAAGCATGTAGTAGATGATTGCATTGTACGTCAACAAACACCAAAAGTCACAAATAATCCTCTCATTCAACATAAATGCATAAAATTAAAACAATTAAAATTGAGGTATAATGAGTCGACCCAATTGAAGTAATAACTTATCATGCCTCAACATGTGTCGAAATTTCTCTGTCTTGTCAAATATTTCATTATTAATTCATGAATGATCACCATCAAATTTGTCATGGTTCTAACTAGGACCAATGCAACACATGGTGGGAAGGCTACCCACATAAATTGATGAGGAAATGTATCATATTGTTTAGAACTACACCAAGAGGTGTGAGAGCTGTGGCTTTTAACCAAAAAACACCAACAACCAGCTACTCTTTTCCAATATTTTTTTATTGTTTCACTTAAAAGCTTTTTTCATTAATTTAATAATATAATTTATGTAAATAATTGATCCCTTCCTTTTAAAGACTTAGACAAAATCATCCTTTTCTGATATACTTCCATAAATTACTTTACTAGTTAATGTTAAGCAAAATTTAGGGTTAATTTGGTATCTCAACAGCATCACTCCTTTAAAATTAATAAAACCAAACATCCATAATTGAAAAAATGCTTTTAATGAACAACCAAGCTATCACAACTTTTATTTAAAAACTTTAATTGTAGAACCTCTATTTTTTAAATATGTATTTGTAAAACTCTATTTGCATAAGTTCTCCCCCACTAATCCTTATTGCTCTAAAACTCTTTCACTTTTTTTTTTTTTAAACAAAATACACTTTCACTTATATTCATTTATTACTCATATATTAAAAGCATGCTCACAAATCACAATGCTAAAGACAGCCAAGATATGAATATCGTCTCATAACACCAATATACATCCAATAAAAAAAAAGAAACATTTAAAGAAAAACAAACAAACTATCATTTTTTTATGCATTTAAGAAAAATTTACGCGTATTCATTTATTTCTCATATATTAAAAGCATGTTCACAATCACTATGATAAGACGGCCAAGGTATGAATATCGGCTCATAACACCAATGTACACATCTATTCTTGTTTTTAATATATGGCATTTAAGAAAAATTTACACCTTTTAAGATCAAATGATAAGAGAAAATTCTAATTGCCATCATCCAATTCAAAGTACCTCAAACAAGAAACCCAATCACATGAAAAAATTCAGTTGAAAAATTGAAAGAAATCATCAATTGTTTGGCAAAACAAACGGTGTCTACATGGTGGTTGATGTTATGTACTCAAAATATCTAGCTTTGTAATGATTCTTCGAGTGAAATATGTCAATTATTAATGATCTTATTTGTTTTATCTAGGTGAGTCATGCAGGTGGGTGATGAGTAATCCATGGTATTTTCAAGGCAAAACCATGCATTACATGGGCTGAAATGATTGCAAGAAACAATTGCATGGCTGAGTTAAGAATGTGAGTTTAATTTAAAACCATGTCCAGGCCATGCCGTCAGAAGAGATATTCAGCCCATGTTTCAAGCCCAGGCAATCAGCGTGAAAAGAAGGAAGTCAAGTAGCAGCTGTCATACGAATGAGGCCAAGTCTACACGCAGCCCATGCGAGCTGTCACATGGATAATTGATCAATGCAGCAGCCTTGAAACTTCATGCATCCATACACCACACAAGCAGAGCACCAGCAGCTGTCACAAGGAGTACAGTTCGAACAGTAGCTGTCGCATAAAGAAGGAAGCGAGAACAAAGTGCGTGCAGGTCATGAAGCCACGTACCCAGAACCTCGTCCAGCCCATTAAACAATCACAAGCAGAACGTCCAGCCCATTAAACAATCACAAGCAGAACGTCCAGCCCATGCACGAGCAGCAGAGGCCATGCACCAGAACAGTCGCGATTCGGTAGCGGTTCATTCGTGATTCTGCAGAGAATTTTTCGCGATCTTGCAGCGATTTTTGGAGAGATCCTTGGCATGAGTTGAAACCTTATTTGGCAACTTATAAAATATGTTTTCAGTCACATAATAGGGGGGATCCAGTAGCCGCACAACCACAGCCTTTGAGAGAGGACGAAGATGAGCTTGAACATTGCTGTTGAGGGCTGTACTTGGAAGACACGAGCTGCACATTTTTGACAGCCCTCCATCATCGTTCTTGGCAGGTTTCAACACCGTTTTAGGAGAGCTTTTGGCTGCCGTTTACAGTCTTTAGAGAGGGCTTGAGAGTGAGGTTGAAGGGAGGCTAAAAACATTTCTTTTGCAACGTTTAAACCAGCCCGTAATGCAGTTCTTTGGGAGAATTCTGCAGCAGATTTTCGCTTGGCTTTCGGCCACCATGTTCAGATCTTTGTGAAGAGTTTTGGACGCGGATTTAGAAGCTGGTTTTGTAACACATAAACCACAAATTTTCAGCAGCCTCCAAGCGTATTTCGTAGCAATTTGAGCAGCCTTTGGAGACACCGTTGCGCCGAACATCAACTCATTGTCAACGTTTGAAGGTTTAGCAGTTCACCAACATCAACATTGATGATTCATGGTGTAAGCAAGAGAAAGAAAATTGGATGTTTAAAAGTGAGAAAGCCGAGTTCAAGCAAGAGACAAGGGGATTCACACTTTTAAATAAGAATTTCTTTTTACTGTTCAACTTTATTTATTTAAACAATGTTGATTGATTTATTTTGTGGATTGATGATGGACTAAATCCTAGATCTAGGGTGCCTACGTAACCCTAACCCATAAACTCACCTTATATATTGATATTGTTTTAATTGATTTCTCATTATTTTGTAATCCATTCTATTTTGATCTTAATTCGTCTAAATTAATGGATCACTGATTTAGATGACTTGATAAACATTAATGTACTTGACAAAGGTAGTCATATGTTTAGATATGAAATAGAATGGCAAGAATTACATGTGTTTAGGTTAATTAATTGTCATAGATATATAGTCGGTTAATTAATTTAAGTAAGTCCTCAATCAATCATATGATGGGAATAAATTAATAATGGTAGAAATATAGGTTGGGGTGAATTGGTATAGTACAATTGTAACTCTAGAATCTCATTCTCCTTGGTTGTGATTTATTTTATAATTTGTTTTCATTATTATTTTATTTTCAATTAATTTTTATAATTTATTATTTTACGAGTTTGGATAAGTTATTATTTTATGGTTTAGTACTTGACATAAGCAATTTAGACAATCCTCATGGGAACGATAGTTTACTTATCACTGTATTACTTGTGAGTTTTGTATACTTGTTATGGATCTCTAGTATGAATTTTGTATTGTGTTTTTATTGAGTGTATTGCACACTAGAAATTTGTTATCAGTACTCCATAGCTATTACACTCATTTACTACCCAATTAACTATTATCTTCCTCATGTAATCATTTTAATCATGTTTTAATAACAAGTGAAATGAAACTATCCAAATAAAGATTATGTTAAAAAATACTATAGATACATCTAAATTCAAAAGTTAAGATTACTAGTCATTGAATTTTAATGTAAGGATCCATACAATTTTAAAATGTTAAAATAAAAAATATATTTTTATAAGAAAATAAGTAATATTAGGTTTTTTAAAAATTTTATTCAAATTCATACTCAAATGATGTGATATATGAGTTATTAAAATCTTGTAAATCATGAAATAATGTAAAAATTAATAGGATCTTGATAACTTACATCCTATATCATTTGGATATAAATGTTTGACAAATTTTTTAGAAGTTTAACATCACTCTAAGAAAATATATTGCTCTCATAATAAACTATCACGTAATTATACAAATCCTGTATAAATGTTAGATCTGTATCCACAAACAGAATTAACGTGCCAGCATCAGTCTTTATGGAAAAACTATGTCCTATAAGGTGTGGGCCAAACGACATGACGTTTTCGACAAGGCGTGCCATCTTTGATTCTCAAACAAAGTGACTGCGTAGCTTCTCTATCGCAATACAAGACCTATGATCATCTCAAGCTCCACCTCCCAAAACATTTCTGCGAGCTCCCACTTCTTGGTTTCCCTTGAAACTTCCCAAAGGACCCAACAATGCATCAATTCATTGAATACATAGAGTCCTACGCTTCACATTTCAACATCCATCCAAAGTTCAAGCAAGTTGTGTAGAAAGCTGAGTTCAATCATGGTTGTGAGTCCTGGAGGATCCAGACTCAGGATTGTCAGTACATTTCATGGTGGCTGATTGTTGCCACTGGCGAGAATGTCGAGCTCGTCGAGCCTGATATCTTTGGCATTGATAGGTTGATGGATTTGTTGTGCACATAAGTAAATACAAGTCTGGTTCTGTATTCAAGAACCGAGTCATGGTTGATGGGTGTGGAAATTCTGGCATAGAAGTCAGTTTGGTTTTGTGTTCAGTACATTTCAAGGTGGCTGATTGTTGCCACTGGCGAGAATGTCGAGTCCATCGAGCCTATGTCATGTCCATCAAGCGTGATATCTTTGGCATTGATAGGTTTGATGGACCTGTAGCGCACACAAGTGAACACAAGTCTGGTTCTATGTTCAGGAATCAGCGGGTCATGGTTGATGGATGTAAAAATTCTAACATGGAAGTCAGCTTGGACCCACGATGCAATCCCCCCCATGGTTGTTAGAAACACTACACATATTCTGCCTAGAGAGATGTTTGATTTTTCAACATTTGGTATAGCCATGACACTACTGAAATGGTTGCCTTTAAAGCTAGTAGGCAAGGTCCTACTATTAATGGCAAACTTCACTTTAGGAAGCACAGACCAATGGGGTATCCGGCGATCGAAAACAGATCTAATTGAGCTAAAAAATGCCACCGGAAAGACACCAGTGCTTGATGTTAGAGCTTTGTCCTAGATAAAATTAGGCAAAATTAAGGTGATGAAAATGTGCAGGAGATAACAAGAAATGGAGCCAAATTCACAGATGGACAAGAGAAGAAGATTGCTGCTATAGTCTTGGCAACTGGGGTCAAAAGTAACGTGCCTACTTGCTCAAGGTAAAAACATTTTTACATGACTTGTTAACATTCATTTTGTTTTTAGTTCTGTCATGTTGTGTATCGCCTATCAATTTTGTTTAGTGAGAGAGAGAGCCAGAAGCCTACAAATCCCTTTTTTCTTCCATGCAAAAAGGAATAAAATTAGTTGTATTTTGTTTGGATTATTCTACTTTTTTGAATATTACACCCAAAAAAATGATTTATTATTTTATGGGGTTTTTTTTTGTTATAATGTGTAACTCTCATCAAAAGTTGTGTTTTCTGAGACTCCGTTTTGCTTGGTCAAACCCATAAAATGTCCCCCTTTCTGCTATTTTCTAGAGGGATAAAAAAACATCTGCAAAATGGGTTCTAGGTGCTACAGATTTTTTCTTCTAATTTTTATTTATTTGTTTATTTATTTTTGAAACCTTTTTTTTTTTTTAAATATGGATTGCAGGGATGTGACTTTTTCAAAAAGAAGGCATGCCAAAAACCCCATTTTCCAATGGTTGGAGGGAGATAGTGGACTCTACACAGGTGGTTTTACAAGAAAAGGACTTCTAGGAACTGCCTCTAATGCTGTTAAAATTGCAAAAGACATTTTCAAGGCAATGGAGGACAATCAATGACTACAATAAATCCTCATTATCATGATTCAGATTTGATTTCAATTTTTCTCTTCAGAATTTCTTCAACTCTTTTGGTTCCTGTAAATGCACCACTTGTGCCGATCGAAGAAGCTATCAGGTGCATTGTGTCGTTGTGTTTTCTAATTGCCATGCATTTGCTTCCAATTTAATATGCTTTCAAACAATCCTAGTTCCACGTATCTATTCGCAAGAATTATGCTTCTAAGGCCAAAAAAACATACAAACCCTTGATGTACGTTAGGAAAAATTTTTACACTTATGAGAAAGAACTCTTTTAATTCCAAATGCTCATTTTTAATTGTTTTTGTATTGTTTGGTTATCACTTCAATAAATCTTTGGAATAAATAAAAAAGTTGTTTTTACTTTTAAATACTAAAATATTTAATATAAGTTTATTATATTTTATTAATTTCACAATATCCTTTTAACGTAAAATCCTAACAAACTACTTCTTTAACATTATCTTTTTGATAATTTAATCATTTAAAAGAGTTTTATTAAAAAAAAAAAAAAAAAGAGAGAGAGAGAGAGAGAATTCTTCTTACAATCCCTTTTTTTTTTCCTTTTCACATTTATTCTCTAAAGAAAGTTAATTAATAATAAAATTTGTAACGATATTTATTTTGTTCCAAAATGGCTTTTTATTGCAAATGATTGTCTTTAAAGTTGGTAGACAAAGTCCTACTATTAAATACAAACATCACTTTAGGCAATATAGGCCAATGGGGCATCTGGTGACCGAGAACCAGTCCAATTGAGCTCAAGACTATGATTAACCATGGTCATGAGTCCTGGAAGGTCCATAGTTGACCATGGTTGCGTGTGCCTTTAAAGTTGTGCTCGAAATATTGGAGCCAAATTTAGGTGATGAAAAATGCGCAGGAGATCATAAGAAATGGAGCCAAATTCACAGATGGAGAAGGAGATTGATTCTATAGTCTTGGCAATTGGGTAAAAAAGTAACGTGCCTCCCTGGCTCAAGATAAAAACATTTTTACGTGACTTGTTAACATATATTTAGTTCTTAATTCTACGACGCTGTGTATCACCTATCACTTTTGCGCAGTCGGAGAGAAAGAGTCGGAAGCCTATAAATCCTTCTTTACCCCAAGCAAAAAAGAAAAAAATTAGTTGTATTCTGTTTGCATTATTCTACTTTTTTTAATATTATACTCCAAAAATTCAAATGTTGTGTTTTCCGAGGCTCCATTTTGCTTGAGCAAACCCATAAACTGCCTCCCTTTTTGTTGTTTTCTAGAGGAAAAAATAATATCTGCAAAATGGGTTCTAGGGGCTGCAGATTTTTTTTCTTCTAATTTTTATTTATTTGTTTATTTATTTTTTAAACTAATTTTTATATATTTTTATGTGGACTGCAGGGATGTGATTTTTTTCACCAAAGAAGGCATACCAAAAGCCCCATTTCCCAATGGCTGGAAGGGAGATAGTGGACTCAACACAGTTAGCTTTACAAGAAGAGGACTTTTAGGACCCGTCTCTGATGCTGTTAAAATTGCAAAAAGACATTTTTAGAGCTATGGAGGACAATCAATAACTGTAACAAATCCTGTCTTCCTTAAAAAATCATGAAAACTACCATCATCATCATCATGATTCATGATTTGACTTCAATTTTTCTCTTTAGAATTTCCTCAACTCTTTTGGTTCCAGCAAATGCGCCAATTTTGCTAGAGAAGTATCAGGTGCATTGTGTGGTTGTGTTTCCTAATTTCCATGCATTTGCTTCCAATTTAATATGCTTTCAGACAATCCTAGTTCCATGTATCTATTTCTCAAGAATTATACTTCTAAGACCAAAAATAACATACAAACCCTTTATGTACGTTTGGAAAAACTTTTGCACTTATGAAAAAGATTTTTTTATTTTTTTTTAATTCTAAACGTTCATTTTAATTGTTTTTGTATTGTTTAGTTATCTCTCCAATAAATCTTTCGAACAATTTAAAAAATTATTTTTATTTTTAAATACTAAAATATTAATATAAGTTTGTTATATTTGTTAATTTCACAATACCCTTTTAATGTAGAATCCTAATAAAAAACTTCTTTACTATTGTCCTTTCAATAATTTTATCACTTAAAAGATTTTCATTTAAAAAAAAAAAAACTAAATAAATAAAGATTTCTTCTTACAATCCATTTTTTCTTCTTTTCACATTGATTGTCAAAAGACACTTTATTTTTAATAGTAAAATTTGTGAAGATATTTATTTTGTTCCAAAATACCCTTTTGTTATTTCACAATTCTTTTTTACAAACATTTTATTTTATTTTAAAATAAATAGGCTTATTTGGAATTTTTTTTTTTTCTCATAAGAAATTGCATTTTCTTAAAATAATTAAACTCATTTCCATGAAGTTCTATTTATCCTAAAAAAAATAAAAAATAAAAATTGCAAGTCAGAACTTGTAAAACCTACTTTTGGTTATTATCTTGTTTTGAATGGCATATATTCACCACAACTTTTTAATGAAGTGGAGGATAAAAAATGTTAAAAATCGATAAAATTTTATTGTTATGAGTTAACAAAATATTAAATAGATGAAGAAGCAATAAGATGTTATGTATTCTAAAATTTTGTTTATTTAATAATTTTAATTAAGAATAAATTTATCATTAATAAAAAAAATTGAAATGTGGATAGAGATATTTAATGGATTCTCAACAGCATCACTTTTTAAAATTAATAAAACCAAAACAATCTATAACTTGAAAGAGTGTTTTAATTAACAACCAAGCTATCAACAACTTTTATAAAAAACTTTAATTGTTGAAGCTATATTTTTAAAATATATATTTGTAAAAGAGTTATTATCATTTTTCCCTTTGATATTTGAGATATTATTATTTTCCCCATTGATGTTTGAGGAAACATCAAAATACCATTTGTTGTTACATTGATGTTAAAAAATTGTGTTATGATATTATCAATCTTTTAAAAGATAAATTTAACATTTACTTTTCATCATTATGAAATTCATTAAAATAACATTACAATTTAAGCGAATGTTGAATTTATCTTTTAAAGGGCTAATGATATCTGAACACCATTTTTTGTTTAACATCAATGTAACAATAGGGGTTGTTTTGATGTTTTTTCAAATATTAAAAAGAAAATAACGATTTTTCAAATATCAGAGAGAAAATTGATAATAACTGTTTGTAAAACTCTATTTGAATAAGCTCTCCCAACTCATCCTTATTGCTCTAAAAGTCTTTCAATTTTTTTTTTTTTTTTACGAAAAACTCTTTCACTCTATATTCATTTATTACTCATATATTGAAAGCATGCTCACAAATCACAAAGAAAAGACAGCCAAGATATGAATATCGTCTCATAACACCAATATGCACATCAATTTTTTTTTTTTTTTTTTTTTTAAGAAATGGTATTTAAGAAAAATTTACTCTGTATTCATTTATTACTCATATATTAAAAGCATGCTCACAAATCACAATGATAAAAACAGCCAAGATATGAATATCGTCTCATGACGCCAATATATTTTTTTAAGATATGGCATTTAAGAAAAATTTACACCTTTTAAGATCAAATGATGAAGAAAATTCTAATTGCCATCATCCAATTCAAAGTACCTCAAACAAGAAACCCAATCACATGAAAAAAGTCAGTTAAAAAATTGAAAGAAATCATCAATTCTTTGTCAAACAAATGGTGACTGCACGGTGGTCCATCGCTATTACACTCATTTACTGCCCAATCAGTTATTATCTTCCTCATGTAATCATTTTAATCATGTTTAATAGTAGGAGAAACAAAACTATCCACATAAAAAGTAATTTAAAAAGATGTGAGAGATATATCTAAATTCAAAAGTTAAGATTTCTTATCATTGAATTTTAATATAAGGATCCATACAATTTTAAAATATTATATATATATAAGAAAATTTTATTGCACTCATAATAAACCATATATAATTATACAAATTCTGTATAGATATTAAATCTGTATACACAAATAGAATTACATGCCTGCATCAATCGCTGTGGAAAAACTATGTCGGTTAAAGGTGTGGGCCAAGCGGCATTACGTTTTCGACAAACATAATTCAGGCCCCATCGCCCACTGTCTCACACACGCTGAAACGCATACAAACCATCTAAATCACACAAATTTATATGTGACCCAAAAGGAGCCAACGTGGCCCAATTAAAACGAGTCATTTTCTCGCAAGACAATGGTATTGCATTACTCAAATGTTAATGTGCCCCTCCGCAGTTGTTTTTTCATCGACATGGAAGCTACTTTTATCTCTCCTCCATGTCTCTTCAGTACTGCCATTCCTATATCAAACATTTTCACCAACTTTTCAAAATCAAGAATCGGTTTCGCTTGCCGTGGAAGAAGATGCAGCTATTCGGTTCTGAAAACAGAGATCATTTGCCACCATTGCAATCCATTAACAATGATGCTTCTAGCTTAACGTATCCTGTTCGGGCTGAGGTCACGTGGCAGATTATCGTTGGTGCTAGTGGTATTCTCTTGTTAAGAGGGAAAAAAAATGATAATTATAATCATTATATTTATATACGAATTTGATTACCTTACTGGTTGGATAACCTTATTTATCAATAATAATTTTTGATATGTATATATAGTTGTGTGGCTAAAATAATTTATTATATGGTGCATGCAGCTGGGGTCACACCCTTTTGTGGTTGCTGGAGTTGAATTCAGCAAAAGAATTGTAAGTAAATATTAATATCGTAGGCTTAAATTTTATTAAATTAGGAAAATTAAGTAGGTACTTGTAGCGTTTGATTTCTGTTTTGAAAATTGCTTATTGAAGTAACTTGTGTGGCTGCAGATAGCACAAAGAGATGTGAGGCGTGTGGAGGGTCTGGACTTGTGTTAAGAGAGAAAGACTATTACAAGTGTCCCGAATGTGGTAATATATATGATTTATGATTTAATATCAATTGCTTTTAACTTTTTAAAATCTTTAATTTTTTCTGCAATTAATTTGCAGTAATAATCCTTATAAAATAACATCAAAGAATGAATTTTGAATTAGCATAAAAAATAATAAAAAAAAAAAAATAAGCTTTTTGACACCATTCGTATTTACGAACAAATGTCGTGAGCTATGGTATTTTGTGATATATTATTCGATTAGAGTTCACAAATAGTATTGTAGTGAGGTAACTCATTTTATTTATTTGATGCTAGTTCGAAAAGTTTGCATATTTTTAATTTTTTTTTTAAACACCTTATTTTGTTGTTTATTTTCATTTAATAATTGCTTCAATTTTTATCTTTTATTCCACATTTGTTAATCAATTTGCAGGTGGATTTCTTCCATGGCAGTCTTGGAAAAGATTCTTCACCGGTTAATATCTATAACGTGAAAACCCTTCACTCGAGCAAATTTTATCTTGCAGCTGGTTGAATCACAATTGAAATATTTGGATGTTCTTGTAAAAATATTGTTTTAATAGTTCACAAACAAAATCAGTAATTTAAGTACACATAATTCAATTCATGATACTAGTTTTCAAAGGAGTTTATGAATCAAATTAGTTTCATGATTGTATCATATTATATAAAACTTATCGATAATCTTAAATAATATGTCATATCATTAATATGGTCGTATTTGTAATACCCTTGAAGTGAGTTAGACTTGCTAGAAAATGAATTAGAAAATTGGTATCCAAGAGCCCATAATTTAAGATCCAAATTCGGTTATTTGGAAATATTATTAATTAAGTTCGAATTAAATGGTTATTAAATTGATTTTCTTCTTTAAAAGCTAAATTTCCTTCGTTGGAAATATTTGAGTCCGAGATTAGTTAAGCCCAATTGTTGTTAAAGGGAAGAAAATCAATACTAAATGAACCCATAGGACTTACTAAGTACTCCTATAATTTTGAAAAGTCATTTTGCTCTAACCCCACTCCACAGTTTTTCTAAATACAGCCATTAACTTTGGAGATAAAAAATGAATGGTGTCCACTAACTAATACAATGGCGAGAGGTGGTACTATCTGATACAAAGAAGGTAAAAAAAAATAATAATAATAAATTTGAATGTTGTCCCCAATTTTAATACTATTACATTAATTATAAAATGTAAAGATTAATTAAGTGAAATAAAGTATTAACAAATTATTAAATATTCTTGAAAGTGATTACAAAATAAAAATGTTATAAATGTTAAAAATATATATATTACTTTTAAAAATATAATACAAAATATATATTTTATAATAATATTTATATTTAAAAAGTACCAATTTTATTATGTAATAAAATATTTGAAAACAAATTATATGCCAACATTGCATAGCTTAATACAATCTAATACGAAATTTCACCGAATACAGAAATATATAAGAATAGTGCAGTCTAATAATATAATATAATCAAATCTAATACAATACAAATGTGGCCAAAAATGGCCTAAATATCTTTGTTCAATTCAGGTCTTATCTCAAAGGTATTTGTTATTGTATTATATAAAAGTTGTTTCTAATAGAGAATATTTATAAACTTATATAGTAATTTGGGTTAACATTATTAAATATTAATCATAATATTCAAGTTTATTCCTAAAAAAACAAAAACAAAAGTCGATAATATAGATAAATACCAAAATAATTTTATTTGGAATCTATTATAGTTGTTTGTTTTTAATTGTATCTAATATATTAAAATGTCAAAACATTCAACTACTGGTTGAAAGTAGATGAATGTAAGAATCTTTGTTTTCATATGTTTCTATATAATAAAAACAAAACAACTTAATGTTATAAACATATGTTTTTACATATATGAATGAATGTCGGTCCATTCATAGAAGTAAGTTTCATCTTTTCAGCTTCCCACTAGCTCTGTCATCATGATCCGTTTTATTATTCATTATAATCTAGGGCAAAAGACAAAAATTATCCATATAATTAAGTGAATTATCATTTTAGTCACTTTCATTAGTTTTTTTTGACATTTGAGTCACAAAAGTTTTCCGAATGATATATCATATAAGGGCCCGTAAAATATTTCAAAAACAAAAAATTGTTTAACTGGTTAAAAGCCTATTAAATGTTTGAAAAACAAAAACCGTCAAATGGTCCCATTTACACTTAAGCAACTCAGTTTCACTCTCAAATTGAAATAGAAGTTTGAAGAGAATTTGTTTTCAGACAAGTTACATATAAGTCACATGAAAGTCACTACGATCACCACCAATCATAGTAGTTTACCCGCTATAATCACAACATCATAAAAGGTCTGGACAAATGATTTGCCATCAAAAAATAACAAAGTCACTAATTCTGACAGTTTATCTTTATTAATCATATTATCATAATTACTATGACTAGTGAAACACATTGAAAAATACACGAAGTCACTAATCATGATCATTTAACCCTCATTAATCATAATATCATAACTGGGCATGACAAGTGATATACTCATTAGAAAATCACCAAAGCTTGATCATGACATTTACTCTCACTAATCACGACATCTTACTACCATAAGAATGTGTTTTGCTCATTGAAAATCACTAAGTCACTAATTATGACAGTTTACCCTCATTAATCACGATATCATAACTGTCATCAAGACAATGATTTGCTCATCCAAAAATCACCAAATCACTAATCATGGCAGTTTTGCTGCATTGATAACGTCATCATAACTACCATGATAAGTGATTTGCTCATTAAAAATCACATATTTTAACTAAGTGCAAAATCTTTCAAACCTGGAACAAGTATAATACCATAACACCCAAAATCCAAATTTACATAACAGTAAACCCACAACATCTAAACTGAACAATCAAATTGCACTATAATCAAACAATATATCCAACAAGATTCAATCGAATGAAGTTCAATATGCTATTAGGAAGATGAGTGTCAAATGTCGATGTTAGTTCAAAATCACCTAGCTTTTGAAGGCAATTGCAACGATGAGAGGGAGAGAGAGGGAGACGACAGGATATCAAGAGCGGTTCACCCGGTCTCAGCTACCTTTCACTCACAAACCAGCCAATTTTCAATTAAGTTAATTAAGGGCAATTTGTCCATTCAATTGGCTTTTGTGATTGAAATGTTAAAAATCTAAAATAATGAGGAGTACCTTAAATGTTAACTTAGTTGTTTTTGTGACTATCTCATAACATTTTCACTAAAATTTATGTTAACTTAATGTACTTTATGATAGTAAGCCTATACAAAGCAACTTTTACTACTGTATTAATGTGATAAAACGAGATTGATAAATAAAGATCTCTGTTCTTTTGGAGTTATATTTTCTCTTCTTAAGTTTTATGTTTTTTTTTTCAACTATTTCATAATATTATACACATGAGTCTCTAACCATTGTTGTTTCAAGTTTCAGAGTTGAAAGACGCTTGTAGACAACTTAATATATAATCAAAGTTTGAAGCCTGAGTTCTGAGAAATTGAAAGGTTCAAGGATTTGTAAAGTATTTTTATTTGTAATCTTGATCCACAAAAATAATTGACTTATATTACCTATTGTTTTGAAAAATTGTTGTTCTCAATATTATTTGGGTTGCCAAGAAATAAAAATATAAATTATTTGATTGCATTACAACCAGAAGATTGCAAATTGTAAGATAACACGGAACTTATTAATAAAATTAATTTTTTCTTATGAAATAAACTAGAGAGATTATTGTAGAAATCTAGTTTGATTATGAACTAAATCCTCGAAGGATTAAAATGCTACAAGCAAGTATTTCCAGGTTATTGGAATTTTTGTATAGTATTAGATTAAACTAACACCATGCATAGTAGTGCATGCACATGGGGTTAATATTTCACTAAAAGAATCACTAAATTCGAAGTCAAGAAAATAAATATTAATTGTTTAAATTTTAAAAACTCCTTGGATTCAAAGAATAAGTTTCAAAAAATATTTTGGAAAATGAATTTTAATCTCGGTCGACGGATTGAGTAGTTTTAATTAACAAAACAATCAACCTATGTTGCAAAAAGTCCTAAGGCACTTTTACATGGAAACAATTTCTCAGATAGATACTTTGATGATTATTTTATATCTCAAAGATGATTCCCTCTTTCATTTAAGAGAGACAACGAGGAACTTTAATGACCTTCAGTGCAAAATTTAAATATAATTGGTGTTTGATGTTGTATTGGGTAAAATATATAAAGTTGCACTAATCGAAAAGTAGTTGAACATCTTACGAAAGTGCATCTTAAATTCTTTTTCTTCAAAATGTGGTGATATATATGCTCAAATCGCAGTCTTGTAAGTTTATGCATTACTGATTGCTAGAAATATAATCTTGATATATGATACTGAGATATGATGTATCAAAATACCTTATCAAGAATATTGAAATATGCACGAGAGAATGAGAGGGAGGGCATTTAATATGGGGAGTTATTATTTGAACAAAATATTATGCATTGTACTTTTTTTATTCTTGGCTAGGTTTTTATTTCAGTGGGTTTGCACCCTGTACCACCAAAATTTAATATAAAATAGGCAGTATTTTTTTTTTCTCAGTCAAGGTTTTTTCTCTTCGTTCTATGAGGTTTTTACTAGCAAAAGTTTCAATGAAACGTTTTCATTGAAGATGAACATTCAATGAGCAGTGTTGTAAATATATACTTCTTGTATGAATGAATGTTCATCAATCCATGGAAGTAAGTTTCATCTTTTCATCTTCCCACTAGCTCCAGCATCAAGATATATTTTATAATTCATTATGTTTGTAATTTATATCAACTTACTGTAATTTGTGAACCTATATAAAGGAATCCTTACCATTGTAGTTATGTGATATGATAGAAATTGATGAATAATGGATCTCTTCTCTTTGAGGATTATGCTATCTCTTCTATTATCTTGAGTTTTATGTTTTTGTTATTTATTTTTAAATTATTTCATAAGACTTAACAATTGTTCATCTTTTAGTTTATAAAAAACAAAAGACATTGTTAAACATCAAACAAATAAAAATTGCTAATCCCTTTGTGTTGTTTCAATCATTTTGAACAATGTGCAAGATAAAAAATAAATAAATAGATCATGCCAACCAAATACATCTAACAATTAAAAATTAAAAATCTAACACAAAACAACAACAACAATAATAACTTGCATTATTTGAACAAAATACAACACAAAAGATATGTAGATCTCGTCAAAAAAAAAAAAATGATCACATCATTTTGAACTAACATACAAGATAATCAAAGCTGGTCAATTAAATGCATCTAACAATTAACAACACAAATAATAAGAATATATTTGATTAATTACAAAGGCTTATAAAGAAAAGAAAAACAATTTAAGTAGCAAAAGCCTTTATACTAAATTGGTCATTAATGAATTAAACCAAGAGGAGAATACATGATAATCTTTTCCAAAGTCCACTGTTTTTTGACTTAATGTAATATATTCTTTATCTTATAGTCCTTTAAAGTGATGTGAGCACTATAAAAATTGATATGAATCCCTAATCACAAGAAAAAATAAGTATTAAGTTTTGAATTCTTTACAAAATCTCACAATGTTGCTAGACAAATACACTTTTCACACCTATGTATAAATTTTAAGAGAAAAGAAAGAAAAAAATCAATGGTATTGTTTGACCTCTCTTATCTAATTAAAAAAATTGGATGTAGATTATCAAACTAACCAGGCAATCTGGCTTCCAGGGCAGTATTCAACTATATTTTCAGGCTGTGCAGGAAGCAGTGCTTGTCAAGGTTCATGCTCTAAAGAAAGTAGAACACCTCTTGAGCCTTTCATCCATTTGGCATCTGTTTCAGATCCTATGAAATTGTATTGTAGCTCTTTAATTTGTTTTCAATAAACATTCTTGTGGTAGGCCAAAATCTTTCTTTGAATGAGCAAGTTGTCGCCGCCAAGGGTCATTGTGCAACTTGTAATGGAGAATCTGCAAAGAGATGGATCATACATCAATCAGCTTGAAATAGACACATCACATGCAATACATGTATAACTTGCTAGAGGATTGCATGAAAAATCTCCTATAAATATGTTTTGAGCTATAAAGAGCTTTAGAAGGGTACCTGTACAATGGTCGTAAAGACGTCATCTTCACTTAATTGCAAGAATTGTTCTGCCCAATCATCCAAGCGACCGAAAGAAGCTTTCTGTCTCTCAGCTTCAAGCAAAGCAGAATCGCGATACAAGAACCTCTGCCAAATTTTTTGAACATTTGCCAACCTAAATTGTATTTCTGTCTCATTGAATCCCTACAAGACATAAGGCACAAGTCAATTAATACTGCCAACTTCCAGTTTTTGGATGCCGAATTACTAACAAATGCATAAAAGTAATTACCCGAAGTATATTCATCAAATTTGGAATTTCATCCTCACGTATCCGAACAGCAAAGCTGTCATAGTTGAGCACATTCTCATATGGCAGGAAAATCCCATCCTAACAAGGAAATGATAATAACAAAACATGAATGTATGTAGGTATCAAATTCTGTCAGGTCCAATTTGTTTAAAGGTTTATTAGACTACCTGAATAACCACAGGAATGCACCCTTGCAAAATACTATCTTCCATTCGACCACTCCATCCATCTCCAGGTAACACACCGCAAAAAACAGAGCTTGCTAGATCCTCATGATAGAACTCAGAACGTAGCGGAGTAACTATTACATCTTCTGCATGCTGTTTCCCAAGCTTTCCTTCCTTGTTAGGGCTTGAACCAAACTCTTCGGCCAACTTCTGTCTAATACCCATGCTATACCTATATGTATCCCATGTAACTAATTAGATCGTTTGCAGTACATAAAATGTATATTATCAGCTATTTGGAAAATTGACAACCCAATGACACCAGAGGACTACTGCCAGATCACTCACTACCAGTTTGTTTCACTTGGAGGAAAAATGACCAAGGTGTATAGATTTGACTGTTTTTCCAATATCATCCATATATGTTAAACTGCTTTCTTCAAATATCATCAACATACAAAATTTTATGATTAAGTTCATTTGGGCAAGCCACAGATATTTTAAATGACCCATCTCGAAAGAACAAACAACTCTTTAGTTCTACTTACGAAGCTTCTGGTCTTCCGTCCAGGTAAGCAGGTCCTAGATTTCCGTTGAAGAAAAACAGTGTCTTCCGCTTCTCACGGGGACTGAAAATAAATATATCCATTTTAGATCTTATGCTTTGCAATATCAATTTTATTCATCAAGCAAAAATAAATAATATTGAAATGCTATAAAGCTGAAATACTTAGACAACAATAAGAAATTTACTTAGCCCAGAGTTTTGATCTCAAGGAAGCGACGTCAGGACGTTTCCAAGCAGGAAGCACAGATCTTTATCAGGGTCAAAGCATGAATGGTTGCCTCTTCTTATGGAAGAAATTGTATCCCAGTTATCACCCCAATAGGCTGTTGTAGAGTGGTTATGCTTTGAATTTGTATTACCCCAATGAACCAACACATGCTGTTCCATATCTCCTTAGGGGCATAGCAAGCACCTTCATCCCATGAAAAAAACTGCCCTCAGATATAAAGGTGACATTATTAGCATAGACAATAGTAAATGATGTTATATTTCTTTAATAAAAAATGATGTTGTATTAGCAAAAGACAATTACAATCTCTTTAATATTCTCCAAACCAGGAATAAGTGAAACCCTTAGTATGTCATACCCAAATATGGTCTCTTCCTGAAGAACGGTTCCAATAAGGAAATTGCTCTTTAATGTGATCATGTGCCTTCTTATAAAATTCTAGAGTGAGAGAACTCCTCAAGCCCATGTGTTCCTGAAATCATTAGAAGACAAAAATATCCTGTAAATAACCATCAATCAAATATTATATGATGCTCTTATAAAAATCTGGATACAGGATTTTTCATAATTTAAGTATTAAGATGAAATACGTGAACTCCACACGATGGTCAAATACTTATTATGTGCATGGATGCACAGTCACACACAGTCGTCTTCATAAACACAAAGACATTCATTATCTTTTATGATAAAAATATGCATAGTAAAATCCATACATCTATAAAACACACATGGATAACAGTTTTAAGATGTAGACCTGCATATTGAAGTGCGGTGCATCATCAGCACGTGTTATGATACACGAATCAAGAACAGGAACAAAGAAAAAATCAGCTTCTTCACCATTTAGAGTTCGATGTGGACTAGCTAAAATACTTTCGTAGAATGCTATCTGCAAACGAATAGCGTGACAAGACCAAAACAAAATATAAGATAATGAGCATATTTAGCATATACATTGCTCCATGTTAACCTCAGTTCATCCAATACCTGGGAACCATAGAGCTGTTCTGTCCATAATGTTGCATTCCTTTCATCATATATTCTGTTCACACACTCAAACTTAAAATGTCTTCCCTACAACACACAAACAAATTCAATGACAAGGTAACTTTGTCGTTGGCATGCAAGGATATTAATCTGGATTAGAAGAAGTTTAATAAAGAAAGCAATCTGCCGTTCTAACCTCAAGGAGTAGACTGTTGAACTCTGGTGGCAAATCATAAACATAAATAAGGGGTCTCTTCTTTTTCACTACAGCATTAAGATTGACAAGATTTCCTGTGATAGTCGCATTACTAGGAATATCAAGTTGAGCTGGTCGAAGCCATTGAGGCCAGTCTCTTACAGATGATACAACAGATGGAATACTGCAATCTATTCCATACCAGCCATTGTCACACTGAAGACAGACAGCAATTTCAATCATGATAACAGATTGCAATAAAGATGGAAGTAATATTAAAGTCATAATATCAAATGTCATTGAAATAAGCAATGAACTTAAATTGATAAGAGAACTTAGCATAAAACGAGGTGCTACTTAAACATACAAGCAGTTCTCTAGTAGTGGTTTTCTCCCTCGGAGAATTTATATTGATATTATCCGAATTACAAATCGGAAAACCTAATGTTTAGGTTGTGAGGGATCCAAATGCATGCTAACATTTGGCAAGGCATTAAGTTGGTCTAATATATCGAATGAAACTAAAGCATGCATTTCTCAAAAAGGACAGCAAGAAAAACATAGAAAGCAGAGAATAATGAAGCACGTTGCTTTTAGAAAATTTTTCATAGTTAACAAACTCAGTACAATCAAACATATTTACTCAAAGTTCTGGAAGTCAGTTTTTATGACATCTAAAAAATATTGATTGATACTAATGAATGATTGACCTCAGTTAGAGTCTTAAACATAAGTGTTAGTCAGCGCCTTAAAGTGGGTATTTGCTCTTAACTTTTATGAAAAAACTTATGGTTGGCTGACACTTATAGACATAACCGTTTAGTCTTGAGAACCATTTTCCCAGCTACAAACCTCAAATTTGAATTAGGAACATATTATGTGGCTTGCAGGTAATCTAACCTAAATCAAAGAAAATTGTCAGCATTTGTTACTGAAGACCAAATAATAATAATAATAAAAGGTCTACCCTGGAAGTCTTCAAAATGACACAGGAGAACCAGCTGAATATTTTATACCATATGCTTTTAAAAAAGAAAATAGCAATATATTTTATAATTCCAATTTTCTCACTATAACAAAGACTGACAATTCGTATAAGTGCGACTGCCAATTCTCTACTTTTGACAATTTATGTGGGATGCCACAAGTCATAATTTCAAAGGGAAAAAGAAAAGAACAGTTACCTGGCAAAATCCACCACGGCAATGTCCATGCTCAGAGCATTGGTTAACACAAGTGCATAGCACAGGCACTTCACAAAAACGCCCCGAAAGACAATCATATTTACAGTCACAATCTTCTTTAAACTTGACCTTCCCAGCATATGCTTCCTGCGGGTCCACATTACACCAACCCAGCTTGCTAGCATTTGTTGTGAAAATATTATCGAAGTCAGGTTTTGCCCAGTCAGTCAATTTGGGAACACCAGGTTCAGAAGCTGTTCTGAAACAAAGATTAAATACTATTAGCATTTCGGGATAAAGAAAAGGTACATTAAAATCTAAACCAACCTAAGTTGGGTTAAAAGTGCTTACTTCATTTGAAAGCCACACCCCTCAGCAGCAGGACGATTAGGATATTTTGTTCCTTCTCCGCAGAAGCACATTGCTCTAGTTGTGTCACAATAGGCAGGACAAATTGAAACAACCCATCGCCCATACGGTAGCTCTGGTGTTTTAGGGTGATTGCATCCAGCTGCAGTCTCTCAGAGCAGCTTTCTCCTGCTCCGTTAGAAAAGATTGTTTAGCTTGTGACAATGACCAAGAAAGCGTCTTATGAAGATAATCTAATTTCTTTGATTGCCTTATGTACTTCAGTTCTTTATAATTTTATCCAACCTCTAAAAAATTTCAAAAACCTTCAAATTAATGAAAATTTTGATATTTCCTTAAATTTATAATTAACCAAAAAGTTCTCAACGAGTTTTGACATTGATCATCTTGGAATTCCACTGAGTTGACTTGCATCAGAGCGATGAACTTCATAGATGATATAAACTAACATTTAGTACAACAGTTTTATATACAATTACTTAGTCAATAGAAACATTGAATTAGATGGAACAGTCACTAATTTATATATCAAAGTACAAACGGGGATGATAGACATAAATCATTGTCAATGTTTAGATTCAACTTCTGAACTGAAATTTACTTTTAGGACTGTTACTGCAACTGGTGCACAACTTATCAGTTCACCAAATCATTTATATGATAAAATTGTTTCATTGGAAGACAAGAAACTTCTACTAAAGAAACCCATCAACTTTCAATTCCCATAACGAAAATATTAAACAGACAAAAATAACTAGTAACGATGAAGTTGTTGGAAAAGGGTCCAAATTCACCACTAAATCAACCAAACTGTGAGTCAGTGAATGTAGACAAAAATAGAAAATAATTTACTGACCAGTATATCCATGAAAGCAACGACATTGACCCAATTCATTGTTACAAACCCCTTGACCACTACAATCCTTTTTGCAGCTCTTTCCACCTATAATCTGCCAAAAGACAGATTAATTAAGAACATATAAAACTACAAGCAGGAAGTGAATTCAATGCAACCGTAAACTTTAAATATCACATGAAGCTTAATTAGATGTATAATAGAATGTTGAGGAAGCTTCAAATCTAGACTCGAAGGCTAATGAATTCTACCAAAATGTGTATGCACACCACATGAAGATCTTTTAAAGCATAAAAAAATGAATGTAACCACAGTACCAAAAACCAAAAAGATAAAAACAATAAATAAAGATGAAAGCATATGCCATCACTATGATTACCTCAACTACACTGACTTCCTGAGCAACCACATCACAACCAGAAAGCCAGCGTCCAATATCGGTCTTCCAGGGTGCATTACGATAAACCACAGCCTTGTGCAAGTCAGCCGGAAACCTATGATCTAAATCAAGATGCGGGGGTGAGTTCTCCCACACACGGTTGCTTCCTCCTTGAATCGATCCATTAAGCGGGACACAAGGGCTCTGAACTTGTCGCACACTAAAGGAATCAAAAGAAGGCACCACAGGTACAACAAACAAATGAACTACTGAAACCAATGCCAGAACAGAAGCAACTGCGGCTACTAAAAACCAGGACCACTTCCATTTCTGAAACGAAAACATCATCTCTTTCGCATTAAACCCAATAACAAGTGAATTCCCCACAAACCAACCTCTTCCTCTTTGACCCCTTTAAGCTCTACATAAACACTACAAAATCAAAAACAAATTCCCCTTTAAAAAAAAAAAAAAAAAAAAAAAAAAACATACCAAGTTTATAGAATTTCAGTAATTTGCTGTCTATAAAAGGAAAGAAACACCATATATACTCCAAATAAATGCATTGCCATATTCAAAAGCTGAAATTGAATGAAATATAGCAAGTTTTGGACAACAGAGAGCAGACACTAACCTTTCACCAGATCTGTGATTGCATTTGTTGAAAATTCAACACCCTGTGATATCAAACAGACAGAATTGAATACTTTTAATTATAAAAAAAAAAAAAAAATCAGAGAGAGAGAGAGAGGGCTCACCAGAGAATCAAGAATGGACATGCCAACTAAAACCCCATATTAAAAATATTAAAAATACAACGACAAACTGATTTTGTTGAGACATGAGCGAGTGAGAGAGAGAGAGAGAGAGAGAGAGAGTGAGAGGCGCCAAGGCTCTCGCTGAGAGGCTTGAACAGTTTCTGTCTTCATAACTGTTATAATGACTTTAACTGCCCTTCATTTTGGATTATACACGCTTGTTTTCGTGGGAAAAAACCGTTGATTTCGAGGGTGTTTTTGTCATTTTGTTACCTTCGTTATTTTTTGGAATCTTTTTCAGTTCCTGTCCACGCTGCCAACTGGAAGTAGACAATTTTGTTTGGGACCAAGCCACTTGTTGTGAGGTCTCATTTGCTTTTAAATAATTTATTTATTTAATAATTAAAAAAAAAAAAAGACATTAAACATTGGGTGGCATTGCGTGGATTATGATATCCACCAGGATTCTTGCAAATTTATCACAAGTTCACATCCGAAAAGTAAATTTACCATCTAGAGTCTGTAACAAGGTTGAACATGCCCTCGCTACTCATGCCTTTTCGTCCATGGAGGACAGAATTTGGCAGCCTGTTTGTGTCTCTTTCCTCTTATGAAAAGTTTTTTATTTCAAAAAAAAAAAAAAAGTAAATTTATCCTTTCAAAAATTTTTGATTATTTTTAGGAAAGTGATGTGACAAATAATTCAAATAAAGAAAAAATAATTGTAAAGAACTGGGACACTTGCATGCCATAACCATGATAGATAGTAGATAAACTGAAGAATAACCATGATATATGGAGAGTTTATATCTAGGTTATAGTGAAAGAAACAAATCAAGGAATGAAATCTCTAGTACATGCTGACTAGCATAATAGAAATGTCACATTTTGCTCATATGATAACAAAATTAGAGAAAATATGGAGTACCATCCATTTTTCAAGGTGGACCTAATTGATACGGTTACAAAATCAAAGAAAATAAAGGGCGTGGGGTCTGTTTTTAGATTTTTTTTTCCCACATTAATTCCTCATATGTGATGTCCAATTTGGATAAGCTTGCTCCGTTTTTCATATTTGCTTTTTACGTAATTTACTTATTACTTTTATTAAAAAAAAAACAAAAATAGTAAATTTGTTTAATGGTTAATTATATGATTATTATTAATATTTGTTAGTATTTATTTGTGTATTTGTAAATGAGCTATGATTTTGTTAATATCAGTTGAAGATTGCGGGTCAATATATATATTAATTTTTTAATTTTATTTTTAAAATTTTTATTTCATTTTAAATCATTAAATCAAAATCTAATCCATGCATGACTTTGCTTGTTGTTTATTGATTTATTTTTGAAAATGACTTTGCATGTTATTTATAATAAGACAGAGAGGAACTAGTTTGGACTGTGGAGGGGGAAATCAAGTGGCAACTGGCAAGGTAGAATCCGGCTGGCAAGCGAGCGCCGACTATCGTTTCTTTGTTTCGAGTCAAATTAAGGCTTCTCTGCCTGTGAATCTTCTACATTACTGCATTTTCATTCTTTTCAATATTTATAATGCATTTGATTAGTTTATAATATTTTATTTCAATTCATTTTTAGATTTTAAAAAATAATAGCAACAATATTAATAGTAATAGTATGTGTGTGAGAGACTTTGAGAACCAGAATGCCTAAGATTCCAATCTTTAACCAGTCTGATTTGACAAATATGAAGTGCAATCTGCAGATCATAGACGTCACTATTTTTTTTTCTCTTTTTTTTTTTATTTTGTTTTTTGAGGCACACTGTTTTTCATTTAAAGATAAATAATTGGTTTTGCTTCAGATAAGAGTAAATTCTTAATAAAAATTTCTTTAATGACTTCTATAGCTACTTTTAATCAATATAGTTTACTACGATTCCTTCAAAAGTGGTGTAAACATTCTCAAAAGCTTAAACTGGTAAGTGGTCATGTCCATGCATGTGCAAGCTACTTCCTTCAAAAAAAAATTAATTAATTAATTGGTCATGTCCATGCATGTGGCAAGCTAGCTAGCATGGGGGGCCATCGTGAACCAAGAGCCGCTCACATTATTAGAAGCTTTACACGAAAAATCTTAAAGGGGAAATTACACTGAGCCCCTTTAGATTTGACGTTAGAAACACCTTGTTGGATAGGTTTTGGCATTCTACACATAAACCCTAACCCTTGAAGCTACACTATAACATCTAACGTTACGAGGGTAGTTGAGTTTTCCAACATTTTGTTGAAAACAATTATCAGAATTTATAATAAACAATATTATTAATAAATTAATGAATCATTTTAGATAAACGCACTCTATCTTCATTTTATATTTAGTATTGAAAATAAAGTTAACTTCAAAAAAATATTAAAAATAAAGTTGGGATTTAGGAATGGAAGACGCTCCAATTTCTCTAATCCACCATTGATAGATGAATTATGTAGACTCCATTTTTCTATTTGCTAACTTTGTTATATCATGTTTTATTTTTTTTTGTTATATATAAAGTGTTTTAAGGTCAAACCTAAGGACCTCTGTCTAAT
>JAIZFV010000188.1:0-50205 GCA_021234005.1 Nephelium lappaceum | reverse complement strand
AACCTTGAGTTCCAACAGATGGGCCCGTCTCAAGAACCACTAGATATTGCTCCCGGAATAACAGTGATGGATTCTTTGATGAGGGTATTGAGACTTCCTTCTATCTGTTCAAAACACTTTTCGACGACAAAGGTGGATAGATGTGTGACAGGGCTTGTAGCACAGCAGCAAACTGTTGGTCCTTTGCAGATTACTCTTTCTGATGTCACAGTCGTTGCTCAATCTTATACTGACCTGACTGGTGGTTCTTGTACCATTGGAGAGCAACCAATAAAGGGTTTGCCGAACCCAAAAGCAATGGCTAGATTAGCAGTTGGAGAAGCACTTATAAATCTTGTTTGGGGAAAGTTACTTCCCTTTCTGATGTTAAAGCCAGTGGTAATTGAATGTATGCTGCCAAGCTTGATAGGGAAGGAGCTGCAATGTATGATGCAGCCACAACTCTTTCGGAAGCAATGATAGAACTTGGAATCGCAATTGATGGGGAAACAATAGTTTGTCAATGGTCGCCCATTCAGGTGGAGAGGTTGTGAAGGCCCCTGGGAATCTTGTAATTGGTGTTTCTGTTACATACTTTGACATAACAAATGTTATATTGTCGTATATTAATCGAAAAAGTGAGTTTGTATTGGTTTATAAGGTGAGGGTAAATCTCCACTTATAAGCTAACTTTTATGGTGGAAGTAAACGTAGGACTCTTTTCTAACATTGTATCAGAGTTAGGTAGGCTCTATCTAAATTGCATGACCCGAACTCAATTGTATGGATACAGGTGCTGTCGAGTGAACACTTTGTGCGTGAGGGAGAGTATTAGATAGTCTCACATTGATTGAAAAAATGAGTTTGTGTTGGTTTATAAGATGAAAGTAAACTTCCACTCTTAAACTAGCTTTTGTGGGGAAGTTAAACCTAAGACCATTTTTTGACAACAAAGACAGTGACGCTAGCTTTGAAACTAAGGGATGATGGTGTTTTGCTTCACATTGATTTGGCAAAGGGAAAGCGTCAGCTTGCTGTTTCTGCTCTTGCTCAGGTTTTTGACTAAGTTGGGAATGACTGTCTGGATGTTGAAGATGTTTTGTACCTTGAAAAAGTTTTTGAGGGTGTTCAGGGTCTTATTGCAGACGAACTTATCTCTGCTGGCGATGATATCAGTGATGGTGGACTTTTGGTGTGTGCACTAGAGATGGCATTTGCTGGGAACTGCAGCATTACCTTGGAGTTGACTTCAGAAGGGAGGGGCCTCTTCCAGGCACTGTTTGCAGAAGAGCTTGGTCTTGTTCTTGAGGTAAGCAAGTCAAATTTGGATATGGTATTGGAAAAACTCCGTGGGGCAGGTGTTTCTGCAGAGATCATTGGACAAGTGACCAATTCACTCTCAATAGGATAAAAGGTTGATGGGATAACCGATCTGAATGAGAAAACTTTGGTCCCTAGAGACACGTGGGAAGAAACCAGTTTTGAGCTTGAAAAGTTACAAAGATTGGCTTCTTGTGTGGATTTAGAGAAAGAAGGGTTGAAGTCTAGGCAAGAACCGTCATGGGTATTGTCCTTCACTCGTTCCTTTACAGAAGAAAAATATATGACTGTAACTTCGAAACCAAAAGTAGCAGTGATTCGAGAGGAAGGCAGCAACGGTGAAAGAGAAATGTCTGCAGCATTTTATGCTGCTGGTTTTGAACCATGGGATGTTACAATGTCAGATCTTCTTAATGGAGCCATCTCTCTCGATGACTTCCGCAGAATTGCATTTGTTGGAGGTTTTAACTATGCTGATGTTCTTGATTCTGCGAAAGGCAGGTGTGCTTCCATACATTTCAGTCAGCCTCTTTTGAATCAGTTCCAGGAGTTTTACAAGCTGCCAGACACTTTTAGTCTTGGTGTTTGCAATGGATGTCAGCTCATGGCTCTTTTAGGATGGGTTCCTGGCCCTCAAGTAAGAGGCGTGCTTGGTGGTGGCGAGGACCCATCACAGCCAAGATTTGTTCACAATGAGTCTGGTCGGTTTGAATGCCACTTCACAAGTGTGACAATAAAAGATTCACCAGCTATAATGTTCAAAGGTATGGAAGGCAGCACATTGGGAGTGTGGGCTGCCCATGGTGAGGGAGGAGTATATTTCCCTGATGATGGTGTTTTGGATCGTGTCCTTCACTCTGAGCTGGCACCATTAAGATATTGTGATGATGATGAGAATCCTACCGAAGTTGAATCCCACCGAAGTTTACCCTTTTAACGTGAACGGTTCCCTCTTAGGAGTGGCAGCAATCTGTTCGCCGGATGGAAGACATCTTGCCATGATCCCTCATCCAGAGCGTTGCTTTTTGATGCGGCAACGGATGGAAGAAATGGGCTGGGGCTCGGCGGTGCCATGCTCCTGTAGGGACCCCACAGCTCAACACTTAATGTGAAGTTATTGAAAGAGAGAGGAATATATGTTTTGATGTTGTTTTTTGTTTTGCTTTTTAAATAGAAAAATACATGTTAAGAAAATATCTGATTAAAATGGAAAGAGAATATTAAAACTAAAAAAATTAAAATTGAGATATATGGGTAGATATAAATTATTAAAATATATTTTGATTTGAAAATTATAAAATTATGTTAAAAATTGTGTCTTTCGATCCCTTTTATTTAAAATTATTCTAAACTTTTTATTTGTAGCAAAATAACTTGTGTTTATGGTACAAATTATATAATAATAATATAATAATTATTAATTTTAAGGACATTATGAAAACCCCCCTAAAAAGTAAAATAATAAAAAATTACACCAAATTTTCATTTTATTAGGTTAATGGTTTTCTACTGTCTAAAAAAACCAACCGGTGTTAACATTTAAGGGTAAAATGATAATTTAATAAAATAATTAAAATTTTAAAATGAGAAAAATCATAAAAAACTTAAAAAAAAAAACAAATTTCTTATCATCATCCTGAATTTATCAATTCAACATATCAATCCAAAATCCTAAACATAAAAACACGTTACCAATATCACCCAAAACTGATGGAACCAACATCACAAACAACAATCCTAAAATATCAAAATAATCTAAAAACATCAAAATCCAATCAACAAAAAACAACTCAAAAAAAAAAAAAAAAACCACAATCAACCCAATCAAATCAAACCTAGAATTGGATTTGAATGAACCTAGAAACTGGGTTTGAAGGAACCCAGAAATCGGGTTCGAGTCGAACCCTGTTTCTGGGTTCGAATGGAACCTAGAACTGGGTTCGAATCGAACCCAAGTCTAGGTTCCATTTGAACCTAGAAACTAGGTTAGAAATGAACCCAGATCGAATCCAGAGAAGCAGAAGAGTAGAAGAAGAAGAAGAAGAAGAAGAAGCAAGAGAAGAAAGAAGAGTTCTAGAAGAAAAAGGAGAAGAAGAAGAAGAAGAGCAAAAGAAGAAGAATCAAACCCAGAGAAGAACAAGAGCAGAAGAAGAGCAAAAGAAGAAGAAAAAGAAGAAGAAGAATAAGAGAGAGTGGAGAGAGAGACGAAAGATTTTTGTGTGAAGAAGATTTTTTTTTTTTGAAATTTGTTATTTTTAGTTTAATATTTTAATTAATTAATAATTTCAAGAATATTTTAATCATTTTGTAAGTTTGAATAGTATAAGAGGAATTTTATAGGATATGATAAGGGTTATTTTGGTCATTTCACTATTTCGAATGGAAAATATTAACATTTTGAATGAAAAGTTAATGGTAGAGAGCGGTTCACCTAATAAAATAAAAATCGAGTGTAATTTTAGATTATTTTACTTTTCAAAGTGGTTCTTCATGATATCCCTTAATTTTAATCTCATAATTTAAAATTGAACATTCCTCTTCTTGGAAATTTCCTTCGGCATGGTGGGGGGCAAGTAAACATCAACTTTTATGAATCAATTTTAATAAAGTGAAGAAAAATTGAAAAAGGGAGCCTCCAAAGTTGACCGGGGTGTTGTCGTTATCATTATATGCACAGCAGTTTATACAATGTCTAACAATGAAGGTTCAAAAAATAGAGCGGATATTGTTTGGTCTAATTTGCAAGGAAGCTGCAGGTATCTCTAACCTGGTTCAAGAAAATTTTGCGAATTGAAAGACAAACGATTTACTCATTTTCTTTGCGAGTAAGTAGATCAGTCATTCTCTTGTTAATTAATTATATATGTAATTTGTTGATCTCTTGTTCTGTGTAGGAGTGGTAATATGGGTCACAACACGACGGGTCGACACGAATTCGTGAAAAATCAATGGGTATGGGTTGGAGTTAAACGAATTTGTGTCGTAATCGTGTCGACCCGCTTAACCCGTTTATTAAACGAATCGAATTGGGTTTGATTAAACGAATCGCGGGTTGACACAATTAAATTAGGGGTAAAATTGTAATATTAAAAATATTAGGGATTAATATGTAATTATACACACATATATATATATATATATAAACACTGACCAAAACTAAACCTAATCCATTCTATCATTTCTATTTCTATCTCAGATTTTCAGCACCCGCAGCTCCTCGACACCCGCAGCTCCTCGCCGGTCCGCCACTCTTCACTCACTCATTTTGTGACCACAACCGCAGCTCCTCCCCTCCTCCCACCACACCCTACGGCAACGACAGCTCCTCCACAGCCGCAGCGCACCCGCAGCTCCTCCACAGCCGCACCTATTATCGATATCTTGGTAATTTAAACCTATTGGTAACCAATTTTAATGTAAAATCATTACTTAAGTAGGCATGCATGTGATAGGCTTTTGACTCTTGTACTTCAAACACCAATGATTGCCACACACGCAAATGTTTTTAGAGAAAATCTCAAGTTAGTTTAAGTTTAATTGATAGTTTCGATACAAGATCTACTTTGTTTATTAATACCCACACACAAAATGTATTGGGAGGAAGTGGGCTTGCAATAAAAAATTGTTTTAGTGTCGTGAATAAGAAACATTAATTCATTCCAAATGATATGTTTTGAGTGGGTTAAGCGTACAAATCAGAATGTGCTAAAGTGTTCCGCTTCAAATTTGTAGATTGGATAATTGGTAAAGATAACAAACTAATTTTATTAAGCTATATAATAAGTGTGATTTTCATTTCTTATAATTATTTTTCATTATCTACTAGTTACTTTTATCATTAATTATTGTAGAGAGGGAGATTGTTCCATTAGAAGACGTCACTGAAGATATATTGAATTTAAGTGTTGATAATGCTCCCCCTAATGCTAGTAATCCAAGTGAATCAGTGGAAGGTTCAACTCCAAATTCTATCACTTAATGGTAAACTCTCATAATTATATTTCTAAATTTTAAAATTATAAAATGTAGATATCTAATGTTGTTTTTTTTTTTGTGATTTTTGTGTAGGTTGGAGGTCCCCTTTGAATCAAAGGGGGAAGAATTTAAATTATAATGTTTTGTGTTTGGAGAATGATAATGTTAAATAATTTTAATTTCTATGGATTTGTATTGAGTTGGAGCATGATTTTATTTAGTTATGGTTTTTAATTATGGATGATATGGAATGTTATGTAGTTGATTTAATGTGTTGGTTTTTATGTGTTGAATTAGGTGGTTAGTTGTGAATTATTTATTTTATTTGTGTTTAAAATATTATTTAAGTTAAACGAATTAAACGAATTAAACAGGTTAAACGAATTAAACGGGTTAAACGAATTAACGGGTTGACGGGTTAAACAAATTAACGGGTTGACGGGTTGACGGGTTAACGGGTTTGGATCCTTTATGATTTCATTAATAAACGAATTAATCGTGTCGTGTCATTTGTTTATAAACGAATTTGTGTCGAATTCAAAAATATCGACCCACTTTATAAACGAATTCGTGTCGAATTAATAAACGAATCGAATCGAATCGAGTTCAACCCGACACGTCAACCCGTTTTGCCACCCCTCGTTCTGTGCATATTAAAAGTCAAATCGTAAACTTAATTTTGCTTTTTAGATTGTATACTTCTTAGATTACTCTCGCATTTACAATCAACACTATTTTAATATATTTTTTTTTTTCAAGGTTGTGTCAAATTACCTTATATAAATATAGAAGTTGTTATGGTTATGTTTGTTTTTTTAGTAGGCTGTGAAGTTCAATACTATGTCTCATTTGCCTGATGATGAGCCGTCTGATATGATGGAAGTCGAAATACCCCCAATTTCACCTCCCGATATGATCGAAACGCAACCTCATGAGAGACAGGTACCTCTATACGTTGTAATATTTTCATGTGTCCATTTGTCTACATTAGCAGCTTATATTTTATATTGTAAGCCTGTATATATGAATGATTTGAGTTAGAATTAATGTTAGTTTCATGAATTTTTCATGTCATGATTGGTTTTACTTGTATTGCTTATCTTATTAATCACTTATTTGTGTGTTGAAAGGACATCCCTCTACATATCAGACAACAAAATGCTGACAATAAGAGAGTGGGCCTAGATTTAGGCAACTCTTCAGTTGTTAAACCAAGAAAGACGAGATCAAAGGTTTGGGAAGACTTTGCCAAGTATAAAGATGAAAATGGGAAGGACTGGGCCAGATGTAAAGTTTGTGAGAAGATCTTTGATGGTTCTAGCAAGTTAGGAACTACTCATCTCAGAAATCATTTCAACAGCTGCCAAAGAAAGAGAAATGGAGGCGGGGGTGCAGATAACTTAGCAGACAATTTAAGTGATACGATTGCCATCAGAGAGGAATCTGTGATGGATCAACAATTGAATCACTTGGATGTGGCAAGAATGATTATTAAGCAAGGTGATGCATCGCTTATAAACTCCATAAACAGGGGTTACATAATTGATGTTTACCAGGAAGAGAAGAAAAAGCTCCGCAATTATTTTCAGAAATTCTCAAGTCGCTTCTGTTTAAGACTTTTTAAGAGGGATAATCGATGTCGTTGGGATATGGGCTGTACTTATTTGATGGTCTGGTTTATTGATGATGAATGGAAATTGAAGAACAAGATTATCGGTTTAAAATATTTTAACGATGATGAAACCATCATGAAAGATGTTAAACATGTGCTTCTGGAATTGGGAATTGAAAAAAAATTTATCCTCCATGGTTATAGATGGTGATTTTGATAGTAGTTTGTGTGAGATGATAAGTTGTATTGAGAGAGATGACTGGTTTAGTAATAAAGGTTCACTCATTTTCGATAACAAGTTGCTATGTTTCTCTAGCTTTAGATGCGCTGGTTACTCTTTTGATCACTCAGATATCAGAACTCTCTTATATGAAAGTCTGAAAAGACTTTTTAATAATATAAGGGAGACATCATCCAGGAATGAAAACTTTCAGAATGCAGTAGATGTAGCTATTAAGTCCTTGGGTAAGGAAGTGACTGCTCCAATAATTACTATGGACGAAGAATTGTTGCGGGAATTCTTGTGGGCTGAAGACGGCGATTTGTTGGGTGTTCTTAAGAATGTATTGGTTCTCAAAAAAACAATTTTTCACTTAGAGAATAGTCATCCTCATTTTCAAAATTTAACAGAAGAAGAATGGGCCGTTTACGAGTGTTTTGAAGACCTTGGTGACAGCGATTTTCTCGAACAATATCACAGCAACTACAATCCTGCAAATACTTATTTTCCCCTGCTTTGTCGCATATATAAGAGTTTTAAAGAAATGAGGAAAAGGACTAACATTTTGTGTGATGATTTAATAGAAATTCTAGACAATCAATGGTGCGAATACAATTTAGTTCTAGCTGTTGCTTCCGTACTTGATCCACGATCCAAAATGAATATTGTGAAAAAATGGTATGAGAAGATCTTTGGTGATGGATGGGAGACAGAATTTACAAAATTCACAAATTACTTTAACGATATTTACACTAAATATGGAAGGGAAACAAATTCTTCAATTTCATACAAAATGCTAGATCCTTTGGGGAAACTGTGTAAATCTTCTTATGAACCATTTTTGGAACTTCATCTTTATCTTGAAGTGTTTAAATTTCCTTCATTCAAAGATTTTGATAAACTTGAATGGTGGCATGTTCATGCTGAAGGGAAAAATCGATTTCAATTCGAATACGGAAACGTGAATTTTAAAAATTTTCAAACAAAATATGTCCGATTGATGCTAGTAATAACGATTCAATAGTTAAATTAATAAGATCGAATCTTACCTTACATGAAGATTGAATTGATCCCTTTTGATTCGCAGATTCTTCATCACCTGATCTTCCTTGCTATGACTCTTCACAAAATAAACTGTGTGTGGACACAATTTTTTTTTAAGATCATTTTGAAGTAGATAGATATTTGGTGATTTTTAATCAATGGAAATTTTTAGTTCAAGTAACCAAAAATTCTCTCTACCACCAAAATTCTTATTACCAATCATAAAAACATCTTTTTATAATGGCAAACTAAGGTTCTTCAATTTTAACAAGAAATTTAAATTCCTATTAAAATTGAAAGACATAATTCATATCCAATATGGAATCAAATTCCTTATTGGGTTAGAATTCTATTCTTTTAATTTAATATGGAATCTAATTCCTATTAAATTAAAACTCTTTTAATATAATTTAAATGTGGAATCTAATTCCAATTAAAATTGTTATTTCCATTAATTATTTAAATGATTTTTCATTAAATTAAATGATTCTAAATCATAATTAATTTAATGACACCATTTCGAATTGAACCTATGATCTCTACAATTAATTAAATAATTAACCATTAATTAAATAATTATAAATATTTAAATAATCAAATTATTTAAATAATTTATGAACATGTACATAAATTTATGTGTACACCAATAATCGGACAATCAAATTATATTCTTCAACTTGTTTTTTTATGTGGTTGTGAGCTAACAAGAGGACTAAATGGACCTACAATTTGAACTCCAATAATATCAGAATTATTAATTAAACTCTTTAATTAATAATTCACTATTATTAACCTTAGAGTTATTCCACTAAAAACTTAAGGTTGCACTCTCAAAATTGTAGATGTTTTACACAATCTGAATTTTCAGTGTCCATTGATTTAATCATTTCATATGATTCGATCCTCCACGAGTAGTTCATGATTAGAGCTAGGTTATTGAAATCCGTTATACCTTTCTAATTATATCTTGTTCCATTAAGTACCATTGATTCTCTAATGAACAATATATTCATAACAACTTATGAATTTATCTTTCTGTTTACTCGTAAATAGAAAGTCGAGCGCTCTTATTGTTCAAGACTTGAATCAACACTTTAAGGGAACTACTCATCTACTTCTTACAAGAAGGAGTGGATTCCACTATTGTGTAGAATGTTCTCAGCCACTTATTAAATCACATCTCCAAAGTACGAAGCATATTGACCGTAAATCTATAACAGTCTCACCCATGTAAATCAAAAGACATGACCCAACAAATAGGAGTCTATTAAACACTCAGAATTAAGATCAATCCATATATGATTATCTAATCGATAAATAAGAATTTCTTTGTTTAACGGATATTATTAAGAAACTCATTTTATCGTGGTCTAGTCCTATATAATCTCTATTATATAAGTGCCTTCATTTTCATGTCGCCACATGAATAATCCCGGATAAGATCATCGTATTAAATACGAAATAGACCGCAGTTGTAGATTTACCACAAACAAAGTACCCAGCTTTGTTTGCTTTCTATGGACTCTTTAGATTACTAATCTCAAACTAAATCCTCTTGTATATAACACTTACTTATTTAATTTGAGAGTACATAAGTAATCATGGATGTTACATGATATTCGTATGAAACAAACATTTCATAAATACATATTAATATGAATAAAATAAATTTTATTTATTTATTATTTATTTAAACGTTTACAACTTACAAGCTCTTAGGGCACAAACCCTAACACAAGCTCGGTACTTCCCCACTCGCGCAAGAATGGCTCGTGATTTTTTATCAATTCAAGCCTCATGCCATCCTCTTAGTGTTCTAGATGATGAGATGGATTGTAGAGAAGAGTTAGGTATCGTAGAGGCTTATACATGCACAAAGAGCTGGTTCACACAAAGATACAGTGCACCCCCCTATGGAAGCCAGTATCGATCTGGAACGCAACTATCTTCATCTTTGATGTCTTCGAGTACAACTCTGATGCATTCAAAAAATCAAGAAAAATCGAAAGGGTACAAGTCACAAACTTCTAAGCCTACCTCTTTCATTGATTCATTCCCAGTGGAGTTAAAACCATATATTCGTGATGTCAAGAATGTTCTTGGTGATGGTAATTGTGGATTTAGAGTAGTAAGCTAGTTTGATGGATATGGGTGATGATAATTGGATTCAGGTAAGGAGAGACTTGATTGATGAGTTGCAGCAACATTGTGGTGATTATGCTAAATTATTTGGGTATCAAGATAGAGTGAAAGAAGTTATGCATTCGCTCTTATACTTTGAGGCCAATCCGGGAATTGATCGTTTGATGATCATGCTCGACACCGGCTATCTAATTGCTTCTAAATATAATGTTGTATTGTTGTTCATATCTCAACAACTGTGTCTTACCTTTCTCCCACTTAGATCCATTCCATTACCACACTACTCTCACAAAATCATTGCTATTGGTTTGATGAATAACTGTCATTTCGTGAAGGTATATATGTAAATAATTTATAATATTTTTCTTGTAATTGAAACATTTTGTTTCATAATAATGATTTTTATTTATATACTTTACAGGTTTTCATGTCTCCGGGTTCACCTATATCTCCAATAGCAATTAATTGGTTGAAATATCATTATCGTTGCTCAGAAGGATGGACATCTCCATATTCCACTAATATAAGTGCTTTTAAAGACTTAGTATCTCGTGGTGCTACACAAAGGACAATCACTCTAGATAGTGAGTGAATGAATGAATAATTTTTTTTTTTTTTTTTAATGTTGAAAGCATTACTTTCATTATTTCATAAGTACAATCACTTTAGATAGTCAATCACATTATTTTATTAAACTTTGTATTTAACATTTTATTGGCTCAATTTCTTTTCATATCAATGGTTTTAATTGTCAACAATATTTAGTTTCAATTATGTTTAGTAATATTTTATTAAGTTTTATCTTTTTTTTTTTTTTTTTTAATGTTCAGTTATAAGAAAGTAGGTTTTTCTTTCACTAATAATTGTTGATGAAAGAGAGAATCTCAAATATAATAGGATATGTATAAACAATAGAATACTTTAAAATTTAATTATTCTTCACAATATTTCCTAACCATCATGTTGTTATTACACTTCCTTAACAAAAAAAAAAATGATTGAAGTGTCATGTACAGAATAACTGACGGTGTCCTCTGCATACTTCTCCAATTCTTCAATATCTTCTGGGATGTCAGTTAAATCACTTAGAAAACTATACTTGAAAAATTCTGATGGTTTTTGTGACCTGAAGCCTACAGAAGGGACACGTGGAAACAGCGGATGAGCATCTACGACAAAGCACATGACCGCAAGGCACAATTGTCATATCGATTACATTGCTCAAACTGACCCGACAAACCCAAGCTGCTTTTGCTGTATCGGCTTCTTTGCAGGTTGTATCAGCCTTTTCCTGCAAATTCATCTATAATATCTAAAATGTATCATTCAAAACAACCATGAGTATCTAAGATGCATGAACACAGTCTTAAACTCAATGAAGCATAACTATAACAATATTGAAAGAAAATTTCAGATCACCACATCCATATTTTAACAAAATCTGAACACAAGGTAAATTTGTGATTTAACAAGACCAAACTTACGATAATGAAAAGTTCTACGTACAACACAACTGAATGAAGTTCAAATGCTAATATATGAAAAAAATGAATTGATTGCGAAGCATATGTAGTTTACCGCAGATTCTGTACAACCAGATTGTTATGCAGAACATGGCTATAATTCCATGAGGGACTAGGCACAAGCAGAATTGTCATGGCCGCTGGTGCAGTTTATTGGTCCAACAAAAGTTAGCAGGTGGGGTGTGCGTGTCTCTGTGTATACATGTATGGTATCAAGTGGGGACATCCGAGTATACGTCCTAATTTTTCTTGTGTATTTTCATCTTTAAGTAACATTGTCCAAATTGATCATTACCATTTAGGTGGCCCAACATTTAGGCACATTTTGTAATCATGATATTCCATTTAAATAAGATTATTTGTTCCTGGAAAAACATTAGTGTCTTATCCCTTCTACCAACAATTACTAGGTAATGCAGAAGAAGTCATAATTCTGAAATGCAAGTCACAGACCTGCTCAGAAAAAATTGCTGCCCGTGACTGCTGCAACTGTTCTTGTAGGGTAATGGTTTTCTGCATTGAAGACTGCTTCTCTGCATTCATACTAATCCCAACTGCAGAAAGCATCTCATGAACTGCCTGAACAAGTTCTGCAGCCGATACTTGACCATACTGGAGCTCACTACCAGGCTGCAAATGCCCAAAAGGAAAGCCTCCTCTTTAGTGCATACACATGAAAATATCACGTGCAATTAGTAAAGCTTAGCCCCCAGCTTAGAACGTGAGTAAAATGGTGTTGCAGAGGTAAAAGGCAATAATGGCGGGAGCTTAAAACTGAGAAAAGAATACACCAACCCTGGTTAGACAAACTCAACAGATTAACATCAATTAAACACTTATTACACAACTAAACCTGGAGATCAATCAACAAATAAGCAGTCAAAAGCTACAAAATCACTTTTTTTTTTTTTTTAAAGCACAACAATAGTCCACAATAGATCGATCAAAGCTGACTACAAACTAAAAATCAACAAAAACGAAAACTAAAAAGCATCGAAGAGCTTGAAGAGAGAGACTGACCTGAGAATCGTGAGCCGGAGAGAGTTTAAAAAAAAAAAGCTAAAGATATTGAGTTCAAGTTGATGAGACATATCAGACTATCCATCAACAATGTGGTATGTAGCGCCGAATTAGAGTTTTCAAACTAGAATTGAGTGGAACTAAATGCACCAATCTCCAATTCCGCTCGATTCCAATCCTTTATAATCATACTAACTTGCTGCCAACAGCAAACTGAGTTACTGAGAAAACATTAAAAGACATCTAAACAATGTAAAACTATTGACTAAAGCAATAAAGTGACTGCATATTTAGAAAAACAAAGCACTCTAAAACTAGAAGTAAGATTGAAAACACGAAACGAAAGTGTAGACGGCAAAACTCAAAACAGAGCTAAGATTGCTGATGACTTATGGTTGGGCAGGGTGAATCCGTGTATCAACTCGTGTCCATACTGCTATTAACAACAACATCACAATTGGAGAAAGTAAAATCTGCCCAAAAAAAAAAAAAAAAACCTGAAAAACAGAACACGAATTAAATCGTCTCTGATAAGTTATAGGTTTGTCAAACGAGCAAAGATCAAATAATTCAAATCGAAGCTAGTAACAGAGGCAAATTGGTAAAACAGTAAATTTAAAGAATTGAAAATGAAAGAAACAGAGATAAAAAGTGAGAGGAGAGAGAGACCTCAGCAGCAGTGATAAAAGGATGACAAATTTTGAGAAGCCAATTCTTGCGAAGCATGGCTCTCAACTGCCTCTTTGCGGTTCCCATTATAAGCTTTTGCTGTTGATCAAGAAATCAAGAAACAATTGTTGTGCAAGAGAGAATTTCTAAACTATCATTGATTTCAGCTAAATTGTACACAATGAATCTTGAGTAATTACAATCCTGTTAACCTCAGATATATATATATCACTAAACCTCTACATAATAACTTAGTTATAGGTAACAATCATTCATTGGATGCACCAATAACATCCTAACTGAATTGCCGTCCAAAACCTTCATTAAGGTGATGATGATCTCTGAATAATTGAATATCTTGAGTATGCATCAGATGATTTCTACCAGCTTTGGTTTGCTCAAGCTGACAAACATTAGCTGCAACTAGCTGAGCTTGCTGATGACCATCGGTTTCAGCTTCTTGCTTAACATGCCCCCTCAATCTCAATGGGGAAGGTTAAAGATTGAGTTTGGTTGGTTCACAAAGCTAGAAATCTGTGTGCAGACAAAGCCTTGGTGAAAACATCAGCTACTTTAGTAGGGACATGATTGACTATCAGCTGCTGTTGAACCTCCTTGTCTCGGACAAAATAAAGATCAAGTTCAACATCCTTAATTCTAGCATGAAGAATTGGATTGTGAGCCATAACAATTGTGCTTTGATTATCACACCAAATGACAGGCAATTGAGAGGAGGACACTTTTAATTCAGACATCAAGGACTACAGCTAGGTTATTTCAGCAACAAGAGAAGCTAAACTTCTGTATTCAGCTTCTGTGGAGGACCTTGAGATAGTGTGCTATTTCTTTGCACTCCAAGTGACTAGATTAGGTCCTAAGAACACACAATACCCTGATGTGGAATGCCTATTATCAGGAGTAGATGCCCAATCAGCAGCTGAATATTCTATAATATTAAAGGCAGCTGATAGAGTAGAAGCTTTAGTGATAGTTATACCATATGTTGAAGTGCCCTTGAGATATCAAAGGATAGGTTTAATAGCTTTCCAATGTTCATCAAAAGGCTGTTGTATAAACTGACAAACCCAGTTGATAGAGTATGCAATGTTAGGTCTGGTGACAGTTACGTATTGCAATGTTCTGACTATTGACCAGTACTCTTTGGCATTTCGAAGAGGATCCCCTTTGTAAGCTGAGAGTTGATTGCCAGTACTAGAAACCATTGGAGATGAAAATGATTTGGCTGAAAACATATTGGCTCTCCTTAGCAAATCTTTTATGTATTTATGCTGAGACAAATGAAGATCAGTTCCAACGTGGGAGACTTCAATCCCCAAGAAATAATGAAGCTCACCAAGATCTTTCAAAGCGAAAAACTGATGAAGTTGACACACTAAAGTATCAATAGTTGACTTGCAGAAGAGAGAGGAGTCTGCTTTGGAGGAGACGAAGCCTAAGTGCACAAGAGCCTCTTTAAACTTGTCAAACCAGGCTCTAAGTGCCTGTTTTAGACCATATAAGGCTTTATGAAGCTTATAAACCAACGGTGAATTAGGAGAGTTTTCAAAGCCTAGAGGTTGCATCATGTAGACATCTTCATCAATGCTACCATTAAAGAATGCATTGTCTACATCTAGTTGTCTTAATGACCAGCCCTTGTTAATAGCAATGGAGAGCACAATTCTGACAGTAGAAGGTTTGACAACAGGGCTTAAGGTCTCTGAAAAATCGAAACCTTCAACTTGGTGAAACCCTTTGGTCACAAGCCTTGCTTTGTACTTAAGTATGGAGCCATCTAGATTCCTTTTAATTCGAAACACCCATTTACAGCCTATAATCTTATTTCCTAAAGGGAGAGAAAGAAGGGTCCATGCATTGTTTTGTTGTAAAGCTGAGAATTCCTCGTTCATTATTTGAAACCATTTTGGATGAGCCAAAGCCTACTTTACTGTCTCAGGTTCTATCTTATCAAAGTTGTTAGAGATATCATGCAGCCGCAGCTGGCAGCTGATCAAGCTGAAACTAAAACTGCTACTGAACATCAAGCTAAAGCTGTTGTTAGTCAGCAAACTGAAGCCAATATTGGACAGCATCATGCTCAAGCAAGAGCTGTCAGAAATCAACTGGTAGAGACTCAGGATATTCCAGAGTCTAAATGCTGTCATAACCATTGGATAACTGATCAAGATGTTCATGATTGATGAAAGATTTTAGAGGGAAAATTAGTTGGGTAGTTATAATGTATCCAATGATTATTTGACACCTGGACTAAGTTGTTATTGTAAAGGTTGAGGTGTATATATAGCCTTTTGTTAACAAAGAATGTGTGTGAAGATATCATTTTGTATTACTCATCAAAAGTGAATAAAATTTTAGCAAAGTTTTCTTGATAAGTGTGATTGCTTTTTTTATTTTCTTGCTAGCAAAGCAAATCTTATATGGTATCAGAGCCAGCAACACCATGTCTTCTACTTCGAATTCAAGAACAGAGAACCTAACACCAATGTCCATCAATGGAGGATCAAGGCTTCTTTCTCCGATGAAGCTTGAACTCACTGTCAAGCTGGACCATAACAACTATCTATTATGGCGTCAACAAATCTAGGCAGCCATCAAAGGTAATCGTCTTTCCCACTTCGTTGATGCATCAATCTCGCCTCCAAATCGTCTAAATGATGATAATACAATCAATGAAGCGTTTCTTGATTGGGAGCAGCGAGATCAGATTCTTTTATGCTGGATTTTGTCGTCTATAAGCCAGGAAATATTACCTGAGCTTGTTGGCTGTTCAACAGCCTATGAAGTCTGGAAGAGTGTTGAACAATTGTTCACATCTCGTTCAAAGGCCAACCTGATGTAATTAAAGCTTCAGCTGCAAACTTTGAAGAAGGGTGGTTCCTCAATGAGTGAGTATCTTACAAAGAAGAAAAGCATAATAGATGCTCTCTCATTCATAGGTTATGTCATGAGTGAAAATGATAAGATCATGACAATCTTTAGTGGTCTTAGACCAGAATATGACTCATTTGTAATTTCCATTACTTCAATGGCTCAAAGCTATTCTATAACTTGAAATTACTGCTTTATTGCTCACACATGAGGCAAGAATTGAGCAGCATACTCAACTTGAGAATATGAGTGTGAATCTTGCAACAAATAAAAAGGAAATAGTGGCTACAACAATCAAGGTAGAGGCTCTGCAGGTGGTCAAGGTTTTAACAATCAAAACTATGCAAGGAATGACAATCGAAGAGGTTTTAATGGTGGCAGAAGAGGTCGAGGAAGAGGCAGGTACAACAATAATACCAGACCCCCTTGTCAGATATGTCATAGAATGGGACATGGAGCACTTAGATGCTATTACAGATTTGATCAATCTGTACAAGCACCAAACAATACTCAGTAGATTTGTGGCACTACTCAACATTTTGGAGGAATGAATGGTGGAAGCAATGCTCAAATGATTGCCATGATTGCAAGACTTGAGACTATTGGTGACTCAATGTGGTATCCGGATAGTGGTGAGATAGATCATTGCACTCCTGATGGTAGTAACCTTCAGCAGAGAATAGACTATCAAGGCAAGGAGAAGATTTATGTTGGCAATGAACAAGGTTTGAAAATTTCTTCAATTGGATTTAATTCTTTTATCCTAGATAAACATGCATTTGTGCTAAAGAATATTTTACATATTCCACAAATCACTAAAAATCTATTAAGTGTTTCTAGATTTGTGAGAGATAACAAAGTCTGTATTGAGTTTCACTCTTATTTTTGTCTTGTGAAGGACCAGCTTTCGAAGAACGTTCTTCTTCAAGGGGTTATTAAAAATGGACTCTATGTCTTTCATCCACCTCTTCAAGTCTCAAAAGCTTCAAGATCTGCAAATATTTCTAAATCATGTAAACTGAATAACAACTTCAATAAGTCTAGTAGAAACAAGTTTGCTTTTCATAATTCATTTTCTTCGAGTCATAGCTATCCTATAGAATTTGATTGTAAAGACTCTAGACATGATGTTTCCTTGTGGCATTTGAGATTGGGAAACCCCTCTTCTGTTGTTGTGAAACAATTATGAATAAATGTCATTTTCATTTTTCAAAACAGTGCAACTTCTTTTGTCATGCTTGCAAAATTAGCAAATCTCATAAACAACCATTCAGTTTGTCAACAACAATTTATAAGCAACCTTTAGAGTTTATAGTTGCTGATGTATGGGGACCAGCTCCTGTGTTGTCCTCAAACGACTACAAATACTATGTTAGTTTTGTCGATGTCTTTTCAAGATATACTTGGTTATTTCTTATTCAATCCAAGAGTGAAGTTTACAATGTTTTTGTTCAATTGAAGACTCAAATAAAGCTTTGTGTCTCTCATAAAATCAAGATTTTACAAAGTGATAATGGAAAAGAATTATTAGCACTTGCATCATATCTAGCTAAATGTGGCATTCAATTTAGACATAGTTGTCCCTACACTTATGAGCAAAATGGAATAGTTGAGAGAAAACACAGACATGTTGTGGAAACTGGATTGAGTTTGTTAGCATAAGCCTCAATGCCTAGTAAGTATTGGGATCATGCTTTTGAAACTGCAGTTTATCTGATAAATAGGATGCCATCACCTATTATCAATGGAAAAGCTCCTATTACATGTTTGTTTCATGTTGAACCAGATTATAAAGATCTTAAGGTTTTTGGTTGTTTAGTTTAACCTTATTTGAGACCCTTCAATAAGTACAAATTGCAGTTTAGAAGTAGATCTTACACTTTTATTGGTTATAGTACTCAACATAAAGGTTAGAAGTGCCTTAGTGCTGATGGGAAGGTGTATGTAGTGAGACATGCAGAGTTTAATGAAAGGTTCTTTCCGTTTGCTAAAAATACTTATAACAGTGAGTCTAGATCAGTTAATGCTCCCATCTCATTACTACCTCCAACTATACCATTAATCAATAAATGACAATCACATTCTCCTTGTCTAGTCACTGATCCTGCTGTCATCCGAGATCATACTACTAATTCAACACCACCATCAGTCTCTCATTCATCAAATGCAACACAACCTTCACCGAATGGAACTCAACCTCTTTAACAACAAGGTAACATCCATCCTGTGGTCACTAGATCTGAGGCTGGTATTTATAAACCAAAAGCTTGGGCTACCTATTTTGATGAAACTGAACTTACAACAGTGAAACAAGCATTAGCTCATCCAAAATGGTTTTAGGCTATGAGTGAGGAATTTTCAGCCTTACAACAAAACAAAACTTGAACACTAGTTTCTCCTTCTCCAGAAAGGAAGATAATAGGCTACAAATGGGTGTTTAGGATTAAAAGAAATCCAGATGGTTCCTTATTAAAGTATAAAGCAAGACTTGTGGCTAAAAGGTTTCATCAAGTTGAAGGATTTGATTATTCAAAAATCTTTAGCCCTATTATTAGACCTTCTACTATCACAATTGTACTCTCTATTGCTGTCAACAAAGGGTGGTCTTTAAGACAACTAGATGTGAATAATTCATTCCTTAATGGAAGCATTAATGAAGATGTCTACATGATGCAACCTCCAATCTTCAAAGATCCTACTGGTTCAGCATTAGTTTGCAAGCTTCACAAAGCCTTAAATGGTTTAAAACAAGCACCAAGGCCCTGGTTTGATAAATTCAAAGAAGCTCTTGTTCATTTAGGCTTTGTTTTCTCAAAGGCTGACTCATCTCTCTTTTACAAATTTACTGCTCAACTTATTATCTATATTCTGGTTTATGTAGATGATATCATCATCACTGGCAGCAGTTCCTCAACTATTGATGCCTCGGTTAGTCATCTTCATCAGTGTTTTGCATTAAAAGATCTTGGTGAGCTTTATTATTTCTTAGGCATTGAAGTGTCTCATATTGCTAATGTTCTTCATTTGTCACAAAACAAGTACATTTCAGATTTGTTAAGGAGAGCTAATATGATTGCAGCTAAACCATTTCCATCTCCAATGGTTACTAGTACAAGAAGTCAACTCTCTGCTTACAAAGGAGATCCTTTTCCAAATGCCAAGGAGTATAGGTCCATAGTGGGAGCTCTGCAGTATGCGACAATTAGTAGAGCTGACAAAGCATATTCTGTCAATAGGGTATGTCAATTCATGCAGCAACCATTAGATAAGCATTAGAAAGCTATCAAACCCATACTCAAAAATACCTTAAGGGCACTTATACTTATGGTTTAACTGTCACGAAGGCTTCTACTTCTTCAATAGCCTTCAATATTGTAGGTTATTCAGATGCTGATTGGGCATCTAATCCTGATGACAGGCGTTCCACTTCAGGTTATTGTGTGTTTTTTGGACCAAATTTAATCACTTGGAGTGCTAAGAAGCAGCATACCATATCCAGGTCCTCCACAAAAGTTGAATACAGAAGTTTAGCCTCTCTTGTAGTTGAGATAACTTGGTTACAATCATTGTTATCTAAACTAAAGGTATCCTCCTCTCATTTGCCTGTGCTATGGTGTGATAATCAAAGTACAATTCCCATGACTCATAATCCAATTCTTCATGCTCGAACTAAACATGTTGAACTTGATCTTTATTTTGTCTGAGATAAGGTTGTTCAACAACAGCTACTGATTAATCATATTCCTACTATTGATCAAGTAGCAGACACTTTCACCAAGGCTTTGTCCACTCACAAGTTTCAGAATCTGAGAACCAAACTCATTGTGCAACCTTCCCCATTGAGTTTGAGGGGGCATGTTAGAGATATCATGCAGTCGCAACTGACAGCTGATCAAGATGAAGCTAAAGCTACTTCTGAACATCAAGCTGAAGTTGTTGTTAGTCAGTAAACTGAAGCTGCTATTGGACAGCATCATGCTTAAGCAAGAGCTATCAAAAATCAACTGGTAGAGACTCAGGATATTCAAGAGTCTAAAAGCTATTATAACCATTGGATAACTAATCAAGATGTTCATGATTGATGAAAGATTTTGGAGGGAAAATTAGTTGGGTAGTTATAATGTATCCAATGATTATTTGACACATGGACTAAGTTGTTATTGTAAAGGTTGAGGTGTATATATAGCCTTCTATTAACAAAGAATGTGTGTGAAGATATCATTTTGTATTACTCATCAAAAGTGAATAAAATTTCAACAAAGTTTTCTTGATAAGTGTGATTGTTTTCTTGATTTTCTTGCTAGCAAAGCAAATCTTATAAAAGTGTGTGAGCCAAGCTTTTGGTTTGTGAATTCCAGCCTTGGATCTAGTGACCACTAGATGTACATTACCTAGTGGTTTAAAAGACTGTGAGTCATTTGATGAAGGTGGGGTTGCAGTTGATGAATGAGGGATTGATATTGGAGGTGTATTGTCAGTTTTATCTCTGCTAAATTCTGGAATAGTTGTTGGGAGAGGAGAAGGTTGTTGACCTTGTTGAACAAGTGGTATGGTTGGTGGCAGTAATAAGATAGGTGTATCAACAATTCTAGACTCATGATCATAATTCTTTTTGGCAAAAGGAAAAAACATTTCATTGAACTCAGCATGCCTCACTACAAACACCTTTCCTTCAGCATTCAAACACTTATATCCTTTATGTTGTGTGCTATAACCAATGGAGGTACAAGGGCTACTTCTAAATTGTAGTTTATGCTTATTAAATGGTCTCATATAAGGATAACTAAGTAGCCAAAGACTTTAAGGGCATGTTTGGCACATGGGGATGAGAGTAGGTTTGGGATTCAAAAATCCCAAACTTCTTAAATTCCATTTTTGGAGACTAATTGGAAAGCAACGGGTTTATGATTTAAACTCCTCAATTCCTAATCTTTTGGGAATCCTCATTCCTATCCAAAACTATAACTTTTTGTAGGAATGAGATTTCTCATTTCCATTATTTTTTCTCTTCTCTCACACCTTCATCTATCTCTCTTTCTCTCACCTTCTCTCATTCTCTCATATCACATCCATAGAACTTGCAGCACTTTTTACCTTTTTTTTTCTTCTTAGTTTGGGATCTAGTTTTAGGAATGAACCCAGAATCATCGTAGAACTCAAAACCATTTAGTTCTAGGTTTGATGAACCCAGCAAATGGTTTTAGGTTCAATCAAAACCCTTTGTTCTAATTTCTTCTTTTGTCTTTTTTTTTTTTTTTTTTTTTTTTTTTTTTTTTTTTTGTGTTCATGTTTTGATGTTTTGATTTTGTTGATGATGTTATTATTGCGCGAGATGATGATGTTGATGAATTGGATTAATGATATTGATGAATTGTGGGTTGATGATATTAAATTATGGGAGATGATGATATTGATGAACTATGATTTTTTTTTTTTTTTTTTTTTTGGGTAGATTTTTTATAAAATTAATTTTATATGATAAAAAATTAAATTAATTTTATTCCAATTCAATCCTAATCTACACCAAACATGATATGATATAATTTGTAATATAATCCCAAGTTCTACTAAATATGAGATAGTAATTTTTCATTTCATTACAGTTCAAATCATTCCATTCCATTCCAATCTTGTATGCCAAACGGAATCTAAGATCCTTATAGTTTGGTTCAATATGAAATAAGCATTCAAGAGGAGTCTTTCCATTCATGACAGGTATGACATTCTATTTATCAAATGCACTGCAGTTGTAAATGCATGATCCCAATACTTAAAAAGGCATGGAATGACAGACCCCTTTCCAGAGGCGATTTGCTGGCACCCTACGGTGACCCTCCAGTTAGCCCTCACGCTCAACTAAAGGATTCCCGCAGAGCTAAGCCATATTCTTTCTGAAATCTTTTCGAAAACAGCGGAAACACGAGGAAATTTTTCATTTTTATTTCAAACTTTTGTAAAACATTTTATAAAAATTTGGGCAACATCCCGTCTGTTTTTCGGACTTTGCCACCCTGCAAATTATAAATTTAACACTTCTATGATATCACAAAATAATTTCCCCAAACTACAGAGCCTCCGGCTCTCATTTTTATCAATCCACGAGCAACCATAAATATGCATACGGTTTAAAAATACATTAAATTAACTTCATAAGTCATGCATATCTTTATTTACATATCCCAAAAATATATATACATTTCCAAAAATAACAGCACAGCCTCTTTGACTCCTCTAATCAAGATCCGGAGTTCCTGCCAATGAAGTGCCTGTACCTGTACCTGTGCCTATGCCTGGGGAGGTTTTTATTTACAAAAATATAAAACATAGTGAGCTTGATAGCCCAGTGAGTGTCATATAATTTCCATTTAAAAATAAGCTTATCAAATAGCCTCCCAAAAACCTTTTAAAACGTTTATGCATAATCAAATATCATGATTGAATAATTGATATATCCGAAATTCATCATTCATTTAGAAACAATATATATCAATCGGCATCTAATAAAATTCATTTTATGCCAAATAATAACATTTAAATCCATAGGTTGCATGATTTCCATTTCTATCAAAACATTTCAATAATGGTGACAATAATAACTTTCAAAGAATTTATAAATATAAATAGGCCAACCATCATTAGTTTGCATCACATGGTACCCTATCAATAGAGCGGAATTTTGCCTCGCTCAGACCATCACGGAATTCTACTCGATCAGGTCATCTATCCAGTCTTTACGTAACGGAATTTTGCCTCGTTACGGAGCGGAATTTTGCCTCGCTCGATTGGAAACTAACAATTAATATACCCCTTACGTGCATTGGACGACTCACAGGACTAAACAGACACGGTCCCACCCGCTGTTAGTGACAGACTCTCCCAACACAGCCAATGCACGCTTAAGGTACTCAACCCAGATTGGAGATATATATCACGTACAATCAGGTGTACCATAGATTTTCAATATCATTTCAATTTAAATTTCATTTCTCATTAAATCACATTTCATATAAATCATTTCCGTAATCCACGCAACCATTTCAATTTGGAATTCATTTGATATTCTAATCAACATAATAAATTTGGCATGCATTCAAAATCAATCATAGTAAAACATTTTTATAAAAACACTCACTTGTTGTTAAAGCTTCGTATATGGAAGCTCAGGGGTCGTGCCGTGCTCCACTCGCTTCCGCCTCACCTACACATCATATTCTCACTTAGAATATGCCAAACGAGACTTTACGAAACTCACTAAATAGTCTCTAACTCAAGTGACCCACAAAATGATACTGTTCATTAAACTTCCGTACTTTATTCATAATTAACCAAAACTCCGAAATTCCGTTTTCTTTCACTTTTAATTGCTTTAACGCGCCTAATTAAACTCATTAGGGTCATCCGAACTCTCAACGGACGCCGTATGGATCAATTTACAAAATTGCCCATTAAACTAGTTTACACGCGTTTTGGTTTCTCTTTAAATCTTTGGTATTTTCTTGGTTTTCTAAACTCCCTATCAACCTCAATCACTTATTTTCAACTTGTATTTACTCAAAACTAACCAACAATCAATTCAAAACAAAACCCATTTCGAATAAACTAAAACACCATCAAAATCGTCAAAGTCACGCTTAAATAACTCACCCCTTTCCTCTTCGCGTTATCTTCGATTTGGGGCTGATTTTTGGACTGATTTGGTGCTAGATCTAGGCTGGTTTTGGGTGGATCTCCCTCTTTTCTTCCTCTTTTCTTCCTCTCTTTCCTTCTCCCTTGGTTCCGTCGCGGTTTGCGGCTGATCTCGCCGTCACTCGAAGCTGTCTCTGCCGCCGATCTGCACGCGTGGAGGAGCTGTCTTGGCCGTGGTTCAGCTTGGTTTTGCTTAGGTTTGGGTTGGTCTTCGTGCGGGTCGAGCTGGAGCAGCTCGTCGGCGTCGACCGGAGCTGTTTCGTCGGCGATTGCAGCTCGGTTCCACCTTGATCTGTCACGGTTTTGCTGCAAGTTCGGCTTCCGTTCGCGGCGTCTCGATGGCTGGACGGCGACGGCAGCAAGCTGGTTGGTCGGCCGGCGTTCTTCTTTTTCTCTCATTCTTCTTCTTCTTCTTCCTTTTCTTCTTCTTTCTTTCTTCTCTTCTTCTTTTTCGCGAGACTAGAGACTGCAAGACTGGTTTCTCTTTTTATTTTGAAAAGTCAACAACATCTTCTTGGCTTCTATTTTCCTCCCCACAACTCTCAATAATCCCACTTACACCCTAAAACAATTTTCATTTTCCTCCCTTAGACTTTAGCTCAATTTTATTTTAACCACAATTATGGAATCGAGGGTTTACATGGAAGCTTGTGCTTACAAGCTCAACTAAGATTCAACAACATGCCTATTCTTTCTTTCAACTATTCCATTTTGCTCATGAGTGTAGGGACAACTATGTTTAAAATGAATTCCACATTTAGCTAGATATGATGCAAGTACTAAAAACTCTTTTCCATTATCACTTTATAAGGTCTTGATTTTGTGAGAGACATAAAATTTTATTTCAGTTTAAAATTGAGCAAACACATTATAAACTTCACTCTTGGATTGAATGGGAAACAACCAAGTATATCTTGGAAAGACATCAACAAATCTAACATAGTTTTTGTATCCATTGAGAATAACATAGGTGCTGGTCCCCATACTATTTTTGACAAGCTAAAAGATTATTCATGAGATTTGCTCATCTTGCAGACATGACAAAAGAATTTACATTCATTTGGAAACACAAACTGACATTTATTCATGATCTGTTGTACAAGAGCAAAGGAGGGGTGTCCCAACCTCAAATGCCATAATGAAACATCATGTTTGGAGTTTTTACAAGTAGATTCTATAGGGTAACAAATACTGTGGCTGGAAGCAAAAACATTATTAAAAACAAACTTGTGACTACTACTATTATTCTGTTTACAAGAGTTTGAAGTATTTGAAAGTCTTGAAGCTTGAAGGGATAGATCAAAGACATAAAGTCCTTTCTTAAGAACCCCTTAAAGAAGAACCTTCTTTGAAAGCTGGTCCTTCACAAGGCAAAAATCAGAGTGAAACCCAATGAAAACTTTGTTCTCTCACAAAACTAGAAATACTTAACAATTTTTTTTTTTTGGTGATTTGGGGAAAATGCAGGATGTTTTTAAGCACAAATGCATGTTTATGAAGCATAAAAGAATTAGAACCAATGGAAGAGATTCTCAAATCTTGTCCATTGCCCACAAAAACCTTCTTCTTGCCTTGATATTCTGTTCTTTACAGAAGATTCCTTCCATCAAAACTGTAGTGGTCTGTTGCACCACTATCTGGATACCACATCGAGTCACCTATAGTTTCTGGTCAAACAATCATAGTAGTCATTTAATCACTATTTCCACCATTCATTCCTCCAAATTGCAGAGTGTTGCCACCAAAATGCGGAGTATTATTCGGTGCTTGAACAAATTGATCAAATCTGTAATAACATCTAAGTGCACCATGTCCCATTCTGTGACAAATTTGACAAGGGGATCTGCTATTATTGTTGAACCTGCCTCGTCCTGAACCTTTTCTGCCTTCATTAGAACTTTCTTGATTGACATTCCTCACATAGCCATGATAATTGAAGCCTTGATTCCTAGCAGAACCTTTGCCTTGATTTCCTTGATTGTTATAGTTGCCATTTCCTTTTCCATTTGCTATAAGATTCACACTCAGGCTTTCAAGTTGACTATGTTGCTCAATTCTTGCCTCATGTGTGAACAATAAGGTAGTAATCTCATGCATGGTATAGCTTTGAGCTATTAAAGTAATAGGAATTACAAAAGAATCATAATCTGGTCCAACACCACTGAAAATCGTCATGATCTTGTCATCTTCTGTCATGACATACCCTGTGAATGAAAGAGCATCAATATTGCTTTTCTTCTTCATGAGAAACTCACTCATTGAGGATCCACCTTTCTTCAATGTTTGCAATTGAAGCTTCAGTTGCATCGGATTTGCTTTTGATCTAGAAGTAAACAACTGCTCGAGACTCTTCCAGACTTCACACGCTATCGAACATCTAAGAAGTTCAAGTAAGATCTGCTAACTTATTGATGACAAGATCCAGCACGAAAGGATCTGATCTTGTTGCTCCCAGTCAAGCAAAGCTTCATTGATTGAATTGTAAGCATTTAGACAATTTGGAGGCGAGATTGATCCATCATTGAAATGAGAGAGCCGGTTTCCTTTGATTGCTGCCTGGACCTATTGACGCCATAACAAGTAGTTTATAATCCAGCTTGACTGTGAGTTCAAGCTTCATTGAAAAAAGAAATCTTGATCCTCCATTGATTGACATCTGTGTCGGATCCTTAGTTCTTGAATTTGAAGTAGAAGAGATGGCATTGAATAGCTCTAATACCATGTAACTTTTTGCTGTTGATTAAGAAATCAAGAAACAATTGTTGTGCAAGAGAGAATTTCTAAACTTTTATTGATTTCAGCTAAATTGTACACAATGAATCTTGAGTAACTATAATCTTGTTAACTTCAGATATATATATATATATATATATCACTAAACCTCTACATAACAAGGCATTCATTCATTGGATACACCAATAACATCCTATTATACCTGAATTTCTCTCCCAAAACCGTCATTAAATCATGATCATATTGATCAATTGTCCTAGGATGATGATGATCTCTGAATATTTGAATATCTTGAGTATGTGGCAAATGATTTCTTCTAGCTTTGGTTTGCTCAAGCTGACAAGTATTTGCTGCAACTAGCTGAGCTTGCTGATGACCATTGGCTTTAGCTTCTTGCTTAACACCCATACTTCAAGCTTTTCTTTTGTCTTTTTTTATTTGTTTTGTTTTGTTTTATTTATTTATTTATTTTTTCGATTTCTCTTATTTGCTCTCTTCAGTAGGAAAACCTAGCTTTAACGAGGGAGAAAAGGAACCTGCGAAAAAAGAACCTCCACACAATTCATTCATCTCTAGCTTCAAATGGTCATTAACAAACGTTGTCTTTTGCCGAGTAGAGCCACCAAATATTAACAAGGAAAATAGTTTTCTCCAATGACCTGTGCAAAAGTTAGTTAATATAGAAAATTAAAGAAAAAATAAAATATATATAATAAAATTAAGAGAAATAGGTAATCTTGGTATTAAATAGGGTTTAAAAGTAAATAATAAAAATTTTAAATTTTTTAGTGGGTATGCAAACAAAAGGGATGTACATACCATTTCTAAAGGGTGGAAATATCGCCACTCTGTTTTATTTCATTCTTATTTGCATATCCATTTTATTAAATAGAAAAGTTGTGGACATTTTATGTAATAGTACGAAGTTGGCAGAGAGATTGAGTCTCTAAACATGATAGACGAAGTGTAATTTTTTTAATGCAAGTTCTATTTTTGGATAGTCATAAAACAAAAGAGATTGTATCAAATTATTTGTAAGATTATAGTATGAAGTGTAATCGTTTGTTTGTAATTGTTTTTTCATTTTTTTTTTTTTTTTTTTTTTGCAGGAGCCTCAGATAGCCACCATCTGAATCCCGTTGAGTCTCCAAAAATAGGTGGCTAACGACATGAACTTGTTGAGGAGACAAAACAGGAAACTGAGTAGACTAGATAATAGGCAAGCAATCTCCTGATGATAAGATTGATCCTAATGATGATGATGATGATGAGAGGAACGATATAGATGATGATGTCTGTGGCCCACCAACATGTCCTCAAGGTGATGATGATTATGATCAGCCTGGATATTATAGAGTTGTTCTGGACCCATCACTGCAACCTAGAAATGATAGTTCGACTTTACGGACACAAAGAATTGAATATCTACTACCAATTCTGAGGTAAATTTGTATTTATTTTATGTTTTAGTTTTATATATCATATAAATTGTCTCATTTTGAACACTTGGTTTTCTTAAAATTGCAAGGGAATGTTGGTAAGATCATTAAACGGGCAAGACACATGAGGTAGTCATCAGTGATTTCGTTGGACAACATTCATGGATCCTCAACCCAAGAAGAAGAAAATGAAGTAAGAATAGGAGAAAGTGGCGGAGAAAGCAGAGGTTCCTCATAAGCAAGCAAAGAAACTGGTAGATAGTATACTAGTTATTGATTCATCTTCCAAAAAAGTGGCAGAGATTGTAGAAGTGGATAATGTACTATGTTATGCAAGAATACATTGAGTACAAACAATCCAATGCACAACTTTAGTAAGGATAAATAAATATTACCATTTTTATTCTAATTACTATTCTAAGTTCTTATCATTTTTATTCCTTTTATAATAGGTGTTCAATTGGTTATGTGGAACATGTCACACTAAAATGGATTCGTATCATTGAGGATAACATTCAGTGGTTGAATAGTGAGCACATCGACACTTATTTGATGCATCTCTAAAAGAAAAGACTCCAGTCCCATCTGTTTTATGACTCTAAATATGTAGTCCACGGGACAAACCTGTTTGTGAGTGTTTACGTCTTACTTATTCATTTTCTGCACCTTTGTTTTGTTTAACAAAGAAACACATGTTAAGAAAATATGAAATTAAAATGAAAATACATGTTTTATTTATTTATTTTATTTTTTTGAAATAGAGAATGTTAGGTTGAATAGTTTATACGTTGACTGGATTCTGTACGAAATATTCTTTGTATGTAACTTATTTTGGGAGCTAACTACTAAAGAAACACAAATCATAAGATCTCATAGTAACTTGGTCTCAACGTCACAATGGCTTTAGGATCGTTGACACTTATAAAATTGCATATTTATATGGTGTGCATTTATTAGGGGTGTAAGTGAAAAGTCTTTAAATCTATCGGGGTTGTAATGACAAGTTTCAAAATTTTTGGGTCAAAATATAGTTTACAATATTTTAGTGATCCAAATATAATTTTACATTTGTACTATAAAAATCTGTTTTCTCTTCTCCCTCACCGCGTGCAGCAGCCCCTTTTCAAAAATTCTAACCCTAGTAGCCCCTTATCTTGGTTTTCTCTCCATTTCAAACACCTATATCACTTCCAATCTCTCATTCATGTTCATGGAATCCTAGAATTATCAAGGTATTGATTTATTATCTTGATTTTTGTTTGCATGTACCTTGATTACTCTAGTGTGATGTATTCATTGTAGATTGGCCGTGTTCTTGAGTTGGTTCTTTGTTGAATCAACTTGTGTGTTGTGATTATGTGTTTTATGGTTCATAAAATTTGTTGATTGATCCTTAGATTGAACTTTGGCATGATTTAGAAGTATATTTATATGTTGTATGTATTTAATTTCTAGGTCACCCATGTTGAATTATAAAATCAATTTCTAAGGTTTCAAAAAGGGAATTTGTATGTTTTAATTTATGGATGGTGTTCTTGTGCACATTGTTCATATACTTTGACATGTTCATTTGATTAAAATAGGTTGTATATGTGTTGAATGATATTGATTCATGACATTATGATTGTTGAAGCATGTTGGTTATCTTTAACATGTCATGAAGTGTATTTATGCTAAGTATCATTTGTGTTGATTGATTGAAGTTTTTCACTTAGCATCGTTGTTGTTGTGGTATTGCATCCCATTTGTATATCTATGCATCATTGAACACTTAGACCACTTTTCTTTGTGATTTGGAGAGCTTGTTGTGACTTGTGTGAAGTCTAGTAGGCAAGCTCTAGTTTTGCATCTTTGGTGAAAGGTACATTTGGTTTAGGAAATTCCTAGTTGGTTCTTATAAGACGATAAATGTAGGCTCATATCAAAAGGAGAGTGATCTCAAGAGCAGCTTAAGGATATACACTTAGTCACCTAGTGGATCATGCATGATCATTGGCTTGCAGGTAGACTAGTTGGGATAGTTCAAAAGGAGTGCGTGTCTTTTATATCAACTTGAGGATGCACTATATTTATCACTAGTGAATTGTCTGTTAAGTGGCCAAAGTGGTGTCGTGGTTTTTACCCGTGTTCAAATAGTTTTCCATGTAAAAATTCTTGTGTCATTATTGTTTATTGCTTCCGCACTTGTTTATGTTTATTGCTATTAAATGAGTTCGGTAAATTTGTTAATAATTGAAAATTGGATAAGAACCTATTCATAAAACCTCACCACCCGACCCCTCCCCCCCCTCCTTCTAGGTTCATATTAGATCAATAATTGACCCTCTTTCATTTGGTATCAAAGTGAGTAGCTAGACACACTTAGCTAGATTCGTGTTTATTTGCGTGCTTGATTGCATTTTTGTCAATTTAATATTCTATGGATTCCATCATGAGAGAGGGTGCATCCCATGTCAAGAGGAGTGCGATATCATTTTAGAAACAGATTTTGCTTTTCCGTTTGAATTCCAAACAAATATAAATTTATCTAAAGTCTTGAAAATGTGTAGCAAGGCCCATTTATCCTTTTAATTATTTGTTTGTTTTATATTTTGTATTTAATATATGTATATAATTAATGCATGATTGAGAAAGCGCTTATGTTTTAATCAAGACATGACATCGTTTGCTCCTTTTTGGAGCCTAAAAAATCAAAATTAGGTAATATAGTGAAGTTGTATTCTATAAAAGCTTGCTTGCTAAGTTGGTTGTTGGCAAGAGCAAGAAAATCTTTAAAATGTCAGACAAACTACAGGAAAGAAGTTACTCCATAATTTTTTAATAAAAAATGAGATCCTATAGTTATATATACACTCATCACATGCTCGAGGGGTTCGTGCAGGTGTCTCTCTTCCTAAAATAGTTTAAGTAGATAAGCTTAGTGGAATGTCTACATATGAAAAACTCCTCGTAGATGGAAGTTACTGCCTTATCTTACAGAAATTCTTTCAATAGCAGTACAAGATCTGAAAACTCTGATTCCGCTGGCAAATATTTACTCTTTCAGAAATTTCGCTATTATAGAGATTGCCACCTTGGTCTCAAACCTTTGGTGAACCTAAATTTTTGTGGAATATGGGATGAGTTTGAGAAGGGGTCTTGTGGCTTGCAAATTGAATCGGATGCCATAAATGTTGTGAATCTTTGCAATGGTGTTTGCTCATCCAGGTCTGAAATACATAATATTGTGTTCAAGATGCGAAAGTTTTGGTTGAGAACTTAAATATCTTGTGAATTGGCTTATGTTCTAACTTCTGAGTGGATGTAATTGTGTTGCACATGGACTTGCTAAGAGGCCATCAAGCCTTGGCAGTTCTTTTTTCTGGGATATTTCTTTCCTTATTGACATGATGGGCTAGTTAGTTATAGCCTTGTAGGCTAATGTAATTATTTCAATTTCCCTTCATTAATTTATGGACATCTAAAGAACTCTATATATGTCTTAAATGGAAGGCGACGCGAATTTTTAAATATGCCCCAAAATGACCAAACTTTTTTTTCTTTTTGAAAGACAATGACCGCGAACTTGAATTCTTTTCTATAAGAACAAATTCCATAAAAGAAAAACACATCACTTATATGTATACAAGTAAGGGTACCTGCATCACTTTCATGGGATTTTTAAATGGCCATGTAAAACTTAATTTGCTACTGGATCCTCTGATAAAAGAGCTCAAACTGCAGGGAATGGAATAAGGCACGGTATGAAAGTGATAAAAAAGCTACTCTTGCCTTTCTATTTGAGTTTCCGACATTTTGTCATACATTTCATTCAGTAAACACTAGAATGTATTGTTGTTGTATGAATATGCAGTTTCTTCAGATTGCATATTAATAATTTGCTTTGATTGTCCTCATTCGAGCAATAGAGGCTGATTAAAATGTTGTTACAATGATAGAAGCTTAAACATATATTTTGACAATACCTAGCATGCTTCCATGTCAATTTTTAGGAAAGCGAGCAGTTTATGAAAATAATTGTGACTATTGACTACATAGACGAAGGAGAGTACCTTCACGATCAAATATTTCAACTGGAAAGATATTTTCATGTGAAACACAATCTGAAACTCATAATTTAATCTATGAAAGTTACTTTAAAATGTCATAAAATACTTTGGAGATGAAATAGATTTAAAGTTCTGGAAAATATATATTTGATGCTTAAAGATCTTATAGAAAATGAAGGAGAACTTGAACATTAAAAGCTTGGTCTCATTTTATTGACTCTCAACATCAACAATCAATATTGAAGAGCTACAAGTACAAACATAGGGGTTGGCAAGGGAAATGCCTATGAGAATACATAAGTGTACTTGATGAGTTCGATATCTGCATTGCCATGCCCTTGCAGGCACCCAACAGCCCAACCACTTAATGTGAAGTTGTTGAAGGAGAGAAAAATACATGTTATGAAAATGTGAAATTAAAACGAAAAGAGAATGTTAAAACTTTAAAAATTAAAATTGAGACATATGGTTATAGTCAATGTTTCGGCAAGGTGAGGCGGTAGCCTTAAGGTGATTGGGGTGGTAGCCTTGACTCCAAATGAAAAAAGTAAAAAACAAAACAAAAAAACAAAACAAAACAAAAGAATTAAAAGAAAAAACCCTAGCATATAAAATCATTCATAACAATTTAAAATATAGTGAAAAGCAATATTAGAACCATAAATATCAAACAATATAGAACAAGCACAACAATTATGGATTATTCATATCATCCTAACACACAAAATGATCCATATAAAATATTAACATACAAAATATCAAATAATTAATGATCACTAGGGAAATTAAATAAAGAATCCTTTAAATCTAGTGGCATTAAATTTGGATCAAAATATGGAGGCATGGTTGAGTCTAGAGATAAAGTTTCTTTTCCGTCATCCTCATCATTATATCTGATTCTTGTGTCACCCTCCACATCACTAGTCTCATTATCCTCCAACTCAGGTTCTTCAGCCACTTGTTGTATATTCTTCCATTTGTCTAACAAATAATGTAGAATAATATTTTAGCGTTTATATTATTGACTTTAAATAGAATTTACCTCTAATTATAGAATAACTTACGTCTAATTCTCTTTCGCTTATAGCTTACTAGTCTTCTACTATCACTTGGCTAACACATGTTAACTTCTAAGAACTCATTATTCACCCATTCATTATTAGAAGGAACATCATCACTAATAATTAATGGGTCCTCATCATCTTTTAGTGCCCGTTTCTTCAAATATCTATGTTGCAGTCTTTTATTGTACATTATGTACACTAAATCATTCAATCTCTTGGTTTCCAATTGATTTCTTTTCTTTGTATGAACCTATACAAATGTTTAAGGAAAATGATTATTAAAGAAAAATTAAATTAGTATATATTGTATTGAGAATTCTAAGATATAACATATTAAATGCACTTCAATTCCTCTCACAGGCGAAGGACGAGCAAGTAAGACTCAAAATCCTCACAGCAAAAAATTTAAGTTCAGGGGTGTTAACTCCAAATGCAAGTCACCAATCAGCTACAAATAATCATTTAGAAATTAGGAAAATACCACAAATTTCATAAACAAATTAATAATGATAAATGATAACTTCACATACCAGGGCTACGTTTGTTCACGATATTCTTTGCCAATATATATCCAAACATCCCTCTTTTCTACTTGTAGTCATCCATTTGACAATGAGCCCTAACTTTATCCATCTCATTGGTAAAAAGTTTCTCCACGCACATAATGACCCATCGTTCAATGTTTGAATGTTTGGAAGGATTTTAATAGACTTAGGGATTCAAAAAGTAAGCAGTTGCATGTAAATGGTGGTGCAATTGAAACTTCCATTTGTTATCGATAATGTCTCATATCTCCTTGTAAACTCTTAAACCATTTCCAGAGGTTTGGCTATTTCCTCCTTAGCTTTATCAATGACACCATAAATGAATCCCAATGTAGGAACCTTTCAGAAGCCACCATCCTCAACACATTCACAATAGGTTTAATTGTTTTCAGTGTATAAGACATACAATGCCAGAAGCTCCCATCCGTTAATATGATTTTTTAAATCGCTTTTTCCTCCGGTTTTTTAGCCCAACTACTTTCCTACCAGTCTTTTAAAATGAACATTTACTACAATTGTGGTTTCAAATTGTACATACTTTGTAAAGTCAAGTATGCAGTCACAAATCTTATAGGAGCAAGATGAACCAAATCTTTCTTCATATGACTCCTCATCAAGGGCAACACTCACCTGTGATTGTAGATAAAGTTACTTACTTATTATTATAAAACAATAATAAAAATATTAACAACTAGAAAATAATTAATGTAAAAAAAAATTAATAAAATAACTGATATTTACCTTCTTTGCTTTGGATAAGACATTTTTGTGTTGATAAAGTTCTCTAATTTTCTGAAGTATTAAATGAATGCAATGATCAGCACATGGTGTCCACTATAGGCGTTTCCTTTTCTCCATCAATATTTCACCCGTTTTTTATAGTTAGACGTGTTATCTGTCACTACTTGAACAACAAGATCTTCACCAACTTCTTCAACTACATCATCTAATAGCTTAAACAATAACTTTGCATCTTTCATCACATCACTTACATCAATTGATTTCAAAAATATTGTACCATGCAGATTGTTCACAAGGAAGTTCACTAATTGCCTTCATTTTATATCTTTTCGGCCATTCAACATTATTAACACCCTTATCTTTGGCCATGTCTTTTTTATGTCGTTAACAACAGTTACTGTGTTGGCTACTTCGTCATTCAAAAAGTTAGTACGAATCTCATATGGTGTATGAGGTTCTAAACCACATCCATAATTGCCAATTGATCGACACATATTTATGAACAAAGGACTTTGGGCACCATTAAATGCAATCTCATTCTCAAAGAAGAATCTACTAATGTTCAGACACGTTCAATAGCATGCTTCCTTCTCACTTCCTATAGATGGTCTCTCTCGCTCCACCTGCACATCATCCTCATTAACAGTCGTAAAAAAACATATCCATTGGCCCTTTGATTCCTCTTTGGGACATTGGAGCTGAGGTTGAACCTACTATAGATGGAGGAGTGTTAAAGTTGATAGAGCACTCTCCTTATACCCAAAGACATTTCCTATCTTAATTGATTTTTATTTTTTATTTTTAAAGTAATTTAAGGACTTTGAGGGGAAAATAATTTGATTTTGCAACTTCTAAGAATGTAACAGATTGGGTATATAACATTATTATCAATCAATCTCATATTAATGTAATTTCTACTGATATCGATTAACGTTAAGAAGGCTAGGACAATTAAAGCGATTTTTTGAACATAAAACCTTAGTTGTAAAACATAAGGTATATTATTACAATTAACTTTATGATTTACATATAGTTTTGATTACTTGAACACCTCTTAGTATCTTTTTTTGTTTTTTTTTTTGTTTTGTTTTTTTTTTTTTTTTTGTTTTTATAATTTGAAGTCTAAACAAATATGAATTTTTAACTTTGAATCTGAGTAGTTCTAGATAAAAAAAAAAAAAAAAAAATTTCAGCATGTTTGTTAAAATCCTAATGAGAACATCTGAAATATTATAATAAGACATATATATCCTTTCAACTGTTAGGATTTTTTTTTTTTCACTTACTATTTAATGTCATCTAATGTGTCTCGATAAGTTGTTTTGTTGAATTTTTAAGTGATAAAAACACTTAAATAACTCCGAAAATCATTTAATTATAAAAAAATATTTTATTTCACTTTTCGTTTAACTAGAAGGTGCTAAATTTGATTTCAATTTTTTATTTCCTAAACTATCGTTACCAAGTTCATGTATTTTTTGTTTTACATTCCCTCACAACCTTAACCTTTTTTTTTTTTTCTTTTACAATCATTATTATAATTAATTAATTAGTTATTATTATTATTATTATTATTATTATTATTATTATTATTATTATTATTATGCGTGTGTTTTGTAATTATGATATAAATGAAGTAGTAGTAAACATGTTTTGAACTTAATCGTTTAGATTGGTGGTAAATTACAATTATTAGTTTGGCAATGTCTTAGGTTCTTGAGTCATTGTACCACAAGAAATTTTTCAAAAGAAAAAATCATTTTATATAGAATGCTTTGTATTTTATGAAATTAAGGTACATAAAAACTTTATAAATTAAATTATCACAAAATTTTTAAATATTTATAATAATTTGAAATTTCAATAACAAAATAATTTTGTTTTAAATTTATTAAATTACTTATTTTTATTTTTTTAATACATAACAAAGAATAGTTGATAAGGCGTAGATGTAAAGTATTTGATTTTAGACATTTGTGACTTAAGGGAAAAAAAAAAAGTTTATCACTTATATTTAGTGTTCAATTCGAAAATAAACGTATTCAAATTTCACTAAAATTCACATTTTTTAGTCTTCATACGATAAACCAAATATTTGTATTTACTGCAACCAATATATCCAAACATTAAAATATTTTTCAATTTAAATAAAGTTTTAAAAAATTAATAAAATTATCAAAGCGTATGTGAGTATTTGTTGATAAAATATTCTTGTAATTTGTATATTATGGTGGGATATTTTCAAAAGCTAAGTGTCCAAAACCATTTTGTTCAATAATCACAACCTTAATGTAGAGTGTATTATTGTTATTATTATTGTTATACAATATTTTTTCAATAAAGATGTCCTTAAATCATATATATAGTGTTTTAATAATTAGATATACTTGATTTTAAAAAGTAAAGATTAACTAATCAAATTCATTAATTGAATTCTTTCTTCTAAAACGAATTCTCTCTTTTATCTAATTTAAATATAATGAATAAATTTAATTGATTAATCTTTATTTTTCAAAATCATATATACTTTATTATAAAATAATATATATATATATATGATTGTGTTAACATTTCTCTCAAGGGCGAGTACCAATATTCATAATCAACTAATAAATAGATATAAGAGGAAAAAAAAAAGGATAAAGATAAATAAATGAATAGGTAAATTCATTGGCTATTTGTGAGTTAAATTTCAATTTTCTTAGCACCAGCAGGTGCCTCTTTAAGACACCAGTTAAAACTTCCCGTGGAAACGTATAAGAATGCCTTAAATGCATGGTGATAGAAATTTTGTTTTTGACGTTAGGCATGTTTGACGGCTAGAGGGCAGGGATGCGCTATCCTCTCCGACATGTACATAGTACACACCCAATGAGCTGTTGTTTAGAATAGATCCACGCAGGCAACAGACATTGGGATAGGATATAGTCATTAATGCTTCATTTGTCTGACTTAATGAACCAATGAAAGGTCGAAAGGTGCTGCAAACTATATATATATATATAGTTTTTACATTCAACAACTATTAACTTTAAAAAATAAGTATCAATCAATCAAATTTATTCATTATATTTGAATTAAATAAGAGAAAAAATTATTTTAAGAGAGAGAATATAATAAATGAATTGATTTATTGATCCTTAATTTCTAAAGTTAGGAAGTTCTGATTATAAAAATATCATATATATTATTATATATATAATATTATATAGCGTTTTTATAATAAGGACTTCCTAACTTTAAAAAGTAAGGACCAACCAATCAAATTCATCCATTATATTATCTCTCCTAAAATAAATGCTCTCTCATATTTAATTCAAATTGAATGGATGAATTTGATTCGTTAATCCTTACTTTTTAAAATTACAACGTCCTGATTATAAAAACACAATATATATAGTAACTCTATCCATCAATATTCTCCTAACTTTTTAAAATTATGATTAACCAATAAAATTAATCTATTGCATTTAAATTAAATAATAGAGAGAATTTATTTTAAAATAGAGAAGTAATGGATGTATTTAATTGGTTTATCCTAACTTTTTAAAGTTAGAAAGCACTGATGGTAGAAACATTATATATATATAATTTTTTTTTCCTAAAACAAATTTTTTTCTCCTATTTAATTTAAATACAATGGATAAATTTGATTGGTTCATTCTAACTTTTTCAAGTTAGAAAATACTAATACTAATGATAAAATTATTATATATATATATATATGAGTTGTGTTAGATTTTTTTAAATTTTTTATTCATTTTATATTCAAATAACATGTTACGTGAGTTGTCAACGTCATATTAATCATCATATTAGCTCATTTCTTATAAGATATTGATAACTTATATATCACATTATTTATATATGAATTTAAATAAATAATAAAAAAGGAGACATAGAATATATATATTCTATGTTCAGTTCATCCAAATGTTTAAATTAGTAGAACCAATCATCTCAACAATTCATTATATTCTTTCTAACTACTATAAAAAATGTCTCTTTTCCATCAAATACAAATATAATGAATAGTTGAGATGATTTATCTATCAATTTAAAAGACATTGATCCAATATATATATATATATATATATATATTAGGTCTTTGACATGTTTTTTTTTTTTTCATATTCTAGTAGAAGTTAGTAGAGGCCCTGGCCAAAAGCTCATGGGGATGAGCTTTATAAGATAGTCATTTTCTAAAAAAATGAAGAAGCATTTGACCTAAAATGTTTACAATATTTTATTATAGACACGGAATACTTTTATTAAAATAAAATTCATGAATTAATAATTTATTTTTTGTGTAATTTAATATTTTACCAGATTATTTTAAATGATGCAATGAAGTAGTTTATTATTATAAAAGTGCTTTTTTAATCACAAACGACATAATAATAAATTTATTTTTCAAAAACACTATTGCTTTATTGCAAATAGACCTTTTGTAAATAAAAGTATTTCAGAAGCCCAACTAAACAGGCACGGAGCATAACATTAAAAATGGCTGTTCAATTTGTAGTCATTAAATTATAATAACTTGCATTTCTTACTAAAATTGAATAAATAAAGAATATAAATTAATCATTAGAATATATCTCAAATTACTTTTAAATATGTGTCGTATTTTATTTTTAATAAAAGAAAATTCTAAAAAAATCTTGAGTGTTTTTCAACTTTATTTTACTAATGATTAGAAAATTAACTATTAATTAATATTTTATCATTTTTATTTTAACTATTTATATTAATTATCGTTTAAATATATGTATTAATTTTATTTTAGTTATAATTAGTGTATATTTTGTTACATCAAACACATGATATGACTATTTAGTATCCAATTGTGATAATTTTAATTCCCCCCTGTTGTTTGATATAATCACTAGTTATCCACTAGTGGCTTATAAAAATCTTATTTTACCCCTTTCTATTAGCTTTGTTAGTGAAAAGTGAATTCTGACAATGACAGCGCACAATAAGACTTAACTACCCTCAATTATAAAAAATTGAAAATATAATTTAATAAAAATAAATTTAAAATATAATTAAAATTATTAATAATTTTTTTTTTAAAAAAAAATAATATGAGATTTCCACCATCCATCAAACATGATAGACGGTGGATATCATTTTAAAAAATAATCAAAAAGAAATTGAAAAAAAAAAAACTTAAAAAATGAAGTTCTTTTAAGAGTGGATTAGATCTCTACCTCTAACATGATTATCATCAACACAACATCAACATCATCTCATTTATCGCCATTGTCATTATCATCAACATAAACACAAATTTATCACCATCATCAACATGAACAACATCAACATTATTATTATTTTTTTGAAAAACAAGGTTAAAATAATGAAAAAAATATATATCTTCATTTGGTTGAAGATCTCTTCAACTAGATGAAGATGAAGATTGTTTCTAGGTTTCAAAACCTAGGGAACCAAATCTAGGTTTTGAAACCGAGATTTAAATAGACAATCTTCGAAACAAACCCAGACAACCTAGATTCGTTCTAAGATCGTTTGAAGATGAACAAACTTAGATTGACTTGGGTTGTTCAAAACCGAGAGAGAAGAGAGAGAAAGACATCGAGAGAGAGAAGTTGAGAGAGCAAAGAGGGAAATCCAACGAGAAGAGAAAGAGAGAAGTTGAGAGAGATCGAGAAGAGAGAGACCTACCTTTGATAATGATAGTCAGGTTTGGTGGATAATGATGAAGAGTTGAAGACAATGGTGGAAGGTGGACAACGAACCTAGCGATGAACACTTATGTTTTTACTTTTTTATCTTTTTATCATTTTTTTGAATAATGTGCACCGTTCATCATCTTAATGGACGATGAACATAATTTTTTTAAAAAAATTACTTTTTTAATAATTTTATTATTAATTATTTTAAAAAATATAATCTTTCACTTGCAATGTATACGTAACACTTATCTGTTTAGTTCAATTTTTTTCAACTTATTGTACAATGGATTAACGATTTTACCCCTTCCTAGATAACGGTCAAACATTGATTTTTAATGTCCAAGTTGACGACGGGATTTTTTGGCTAATTTTATAGAAGGCAAAAGGCTTTTTAGTTAATTCTAAACTATAGGGGTCCTTAATGATTTTTAAAGTTAAAAGTTTTTTTGGCTAGTATACCAAATTATAGGAGGAAATTAGAATTATCCTTATCCAATTCTATCACACGCTAAACAGGGCATGTGAATGTTTACATACAAGTTTTATTATGCACCAAATATGTATGTATACTTGATTTTCAAATTTCAATCATTTCAATACGTTTAATCTAGTTTGATTTTCAAATATTAATCATTTCAATCCATCTAATCTAGTTTATTTTGGTCAATTTTCGATCTATTCAGAATCTTAGTCTTATCTAGCTTAGCTCAACATAGCATGGCAAACGAGGCGTCCTCTTGCTTTGGGAACCTACTATCCGGACACCGACAGAACGTGTCCCCGCCTTTAAACCCACCATATAAAAAGATTGGGGCTTTATGTTACGTAATTTTAAACAAAAAATCATGAATAGACTCAATATTAACACACAAAATAACTCAAGTGCCTATTAAATTCATGTATTCATCACCTTTTTTCTGTGGAAATGATCATGCATTCCGTCACTAATAAGCATTGTTATGAAAATGAATTATGAAAAATATCTATAAATGTCTCAATCCTTAATCATAAAATGAATTATATATGATATGTTGCATGTTCCTATTATTTTGTTATGAATTAAATATTTCTTAGTTACACTAATATTTATTATTAGATTTAATAGATTGTAAAAAGAGGTCAGAACAACTTTCGAGAGCACATTTTCAAGTTAAACCCCACCGTATTCGGGAGTGGTGCGGCAGGTCCCTATGACCATGAGGTCTGGCTCTTTTGTTATCTCAAACGTCAATTAAATTTTATTTATTCGAATCGATTTAGTTCAATTCGATCTACCTGTCAAATAAAACAAAGAGCGTAATATCACAATTATGAGATTTGATCTTGGTGTCGTCATCAAGGAGAGTATTGTCCATTTTCTTCTTTCAGATACCTGAAAAAAAAAAATCAAACAGCTATCATTTATCAGGCTGAATAATCTATTTTCGAAGGTAGATAGATTTTGTCCCATTAAATTAATGGATCTAGCTGAATTTATATCGAGTCGTACATGAAGTTGTTTGGTAGATGATTGTACATATAGTTTTGTCTGGTAGGTTGTTGCATATACGGTTTTCTTTCTGGTAGATTCCTCAAATATATTAAGAACCAAGTGTAACGGTTGTACATTAAAATAATTATTTATCTGATTCCACATCTTTAAACTCGTTGGTTATTGGTTTTGTGCCCCATATTAAATCATGTTCATGCTCTGCCTTGTTTTTCAATATAAGACCCTCCATTTTAGAAGATTGTTCTTCGAACTTTAATAAATGCTTTTGACAAACATGCATCCGATTTTTTCGAATCAATGGATGATGTCTGACTGATTGAATGTTTGGAAAATCAAGCTAAAATTCAATTATTCTTCTGCACATCTACAAATCTAATCACAGTCGACGATTGTGTTGTCTACATAATATTTGAAATAACAGCAGCTTATTCTTTCCATGCAAAGCCAAAAAGTCGATTTATTGAAGTTGTTGAACTCTCATGCATGTTTTCTCAGATTGTGGAAATATCATTGGTGGTGACATTTCCATTAATGTCCAGCCATGGATAATATGATAGAATTTCTTGGTCCTCTCCTTTAAGGAGTCCGAGTATATGATTCAAGCTGGACTCAAAAACACCACAGTTCTGGTCTTGCCATCCCTCCAAGCTTGGAGAAACCTGTAAGTCGATATGGCCACCAAAAGCTTGTGATAAGTTTGTGCGAGTCCCTGTATTGTTTGCAAGTCCTCCTGGAGAAGCCGCCTGTCGTTGGTTTGATAGTAGATTGTGTTCATGACTTCATTTGGAGGAGAAAAATATGAATGATGTTGATCATTGGACATTGCTTGGGAGATTCCATTAGTAGGGACGCCAATCATATGATTGGCGATATGATTTTCCAGGAATTCTATTTCTTCTTGTAAGTTGGCTACCTGCTAGACAGATATAGACAATCAATAAATGTGAGAGAGGGAGAGAGAGAGAGATCATGTGGATGCAAATTCATTGTGCTTTTAAAATTGATTTTGTGTGTTTGATCGACATAGATAAACAGAAAGAACCAAAAAAAAATTATAAAGCTTTTGCTTGGCTCTGATGGAAAGCAACTGTTTTTGGTAGGGAAAAAATTAGGAATGACTGAACTGGAAAGTGCTTTTTGTCGAGAATTTTGATGATGTTATGATAAATCAAGTCTCTATGATGTTACAGGTTTTACAAGAGGAAAAAACAAAGAAGTGAACCTGTTGTTGGAGTGCAAAAATATGAGCAACACAACCATAGACAGGGTCACGCATTCGAGCCAAGGCCTCATAAGAAATGGTGAGGGCAGCATCACTTCTGCTGTCCACAGGCAAGTGCAGCAACAGCTTGGAGACATTGCTGGCACCAAACACCTTGTGGACTGCTGCAAAGTGGGTCGACGCCTGTTCGTGGCCAAAGTAAGGTGCAAATATACAATCAATTGCGCATCTTCTTCTCAGGAACTTGCAAGCTCCACATGATGATCCAAGTCCCGTCATTTTGCCTAAAAGCTTTTGTAATTTTTCTCCTGTTCGAATCCTGTCGGCGAGTTGTTGGTTTAAGTGTTTAATGTATTGCTTGAATAATTTGAACTGGTTGTTGGTAGTGGAATTTTTCTATTTATGAACAACTAGCAGGGCACAGCCCTCATTGACACTGTGGGACCCCACTGGACACTGTCCAGAATTTTGAGAAAAACAAGTTATTGTTTTATTTTATGAAATATCAACTTTTTTTTTATAATCCCAACAATAATCATTGGGGTTGTATAAATAAAATAATAAAGAGAAATTACTTATGAAAAAAGATATTCAGTAAAAATTAACAATAAATTATCATGAGATATAAATAACCAATTAAATATACATATTTGTCTAAGTTTCAAAAAAAAAAAAAATTATACATATTTGTGTAATATAACTTGATATCACTAATCACGTCTATTTACTTGGGTCAATATAACATAGATACCCAGAATCAAAAGTGATAAAAAATGTTAGTGGTTTTACTGATAATTTATAAAAGGTTAGGATAAATCAACTTTAAAAAGTTGACATAAATTAGGATTTTATATCAGTTCATTCATTTTCATTCTATACAATGGTGAAAAAGGTGAATGAAATCCAAACAAGGTAGCAATTCTTGAATCGAGTGAAAATAGATAGATAAATGTTAAAATCACTCTTTAAATCAAATTTTTAAGTTAATATAGTGTAACACATTTATAAATTACACAATTTGTTACTGATGCATAATTCTAAGCTGCTCATTTTCTAAAGTTTTTATCATTATTTTTGTTGAATCTCAGTAAATGATGATAAAAATTCAGTTGTCCATACTATTTATGAGTTTTTGCTTCTTGTTTCTATTTCAATTTTTCACGTAATTATATTATAAATCATAAAGTTATATATTTGTATAATTATTGAACTTATATATTTTATTTTTGTAGGACGTTTATAGTGAATGTTAAATATTGTTAATATTTAGAAACTATATTTTCCATTTTTAACATGACTGTAAAATTAATATTAAGATTGGCATTAAAGTCATGATAAATTATTGAATTGAAAGGACAATGTATAAACACCACCTCTTAGCACAAGTTAGGGATTTAATGTTCACTAAATACATATTATAGTTTGTATGATAGTTTTTTCATTTTATTGTGAGAGTAGTTTCTTCTATTCATAGGAATAAATTTTCGAGTCGCACAAAAATGTTAGCAATAAATGTCCAAAATGCATAAGTAATATTGAGAGTAGATTTTCAGACTGTATAAATAATATTTGTTTCAACAAATATATATGTATTAAAAAAAAAAGACAATGTTTAATATATTAAAAAAATTGAATGGGAAAAATTTATTGTAATTGTAGAGCTTATAAAAATAAGCATCTTTTCCTCTTATGGAAGTCACTTATTTTTATTGTTTTATTTTTTCAAAACTATTTCTTTTGCATTTTAATTTCCTAAATATTTATAATTATACAAAAATTAATATGAAATTATGATTATTACGAGATTGATATCATAAGCTGATATAAGTGATCATCTCATTGCTTGTTTGCTTCATATGTCATACACACCATGCATATATAAACAGAAGTTATTGGCATATATACTCAGAGTTATTATTATTATTATTATTATTATTATTATATTGTTATTATTGTTATTAACAAACTTGGATCTTGATTAAAGTTACATTTTATATTGCTTTTAAAAAGTTAAAATTTAATTATTTAATAATTTTATATAAAAAGTTGTCTGGTTTAAACTGTTAGAAGTGATTATTTAGTATAGTATAGGTAGTTTTAAGAGTAGTTTTAAAAAGTTAAAATTTAATTATTTAATAATTTTATATAAAAAGTTGTGTGGTTAAACTGTTAGAAGTGATTATTTAATAGTATAGGTAGCTTTTAGAGTAGTTTTAAAAAATAGGGGAAAGGTTCATTTGTAAAGTAATTATCAAATATACTATTACGAGATGTAAAAGATCTTTTAAATGATTAAATCATTCTCATTAAATTTAATAAAAAAAAAACACTTTATCACAACCTAAATTATATGGAATTACGTTTATACCAAAAATAAATTAAGATACTTCATTTTTATATCTATTTTAAATATTTTATAAATATACTGTAGTTAATATAAATTTTATCAATATATGTATACTGGTTTTGAAATTTAGAACAATTTATCAGTAGAATTATCCAAATAATACATTGATTAACTTTATATCAAATTTTCTTCGGTATAACTAACAATAACTATTTTAAAAGTTACAGTAATATCAAGCTGATGCTAAAAGTTTATGCTACGATTTAATTAAATCAAATGTCATAAACACACTACAAACAGCCACTCGCATCACAATACGTATAGCCACTCGCATAATGAAGAATGAGGTTTTGCCATGCACATGATTGGAGCAATAACCTCCCACAATCCAAAGCAATGTCTATTTAATAAAACAAAGGTAAATTACACTATGCTCCTAACTTTATCTATAATTTCAATTGACATTGAAATATTGACTTAATTACACTCAAGTCTCATCTAACCATTGACTAATAGTTGACTTCTGGTAGTCAAGTTAAGTTGGAGAAGAAGATATAATTTTGCCCTTTTTTAATTTAATAACTTAAAAAGAAATAAATAAAAAGGGAAATATCATGCTATTCTCACACATCTTCCTTTCTCACTTTGCTTGCTCTATCCTCTCTCACCCTCTTTCTTCCTTCGGTCACTAACTCCACTTCTCTCCTCTCATCCGCTCTGTCTCTCCTCTTGCTTCTCTTTTCTTTCTCCTATCACTGCTTCTCCAACCCCACTTCCTCTCCTCTCCCTCACGCAACTTTCTTTCTTCTGTCATTGTCTCTCCTAAATGATGTATGTTGGATTTGGATGTTTTTGAGAGTTAGATTTGCAAGCTTGTTGGAGAAATTTCTATTAGAGAAAAAAAATTCATTTCACAGAGGTGGAAAACGATCTAGTTTTTATATGATCATGGAAGACTTCCAAGATGTGGTTTCATTTGTTTCAAAGCAATTTTATTCTTCTTTTTTATTTTTTCTTTTTAAATACCTTTATATTCTATTTATTGTTTCCATATCTTATTGAAAGAGACATAAAACTCTTGATTTGCTCTTTGCAGGTCTTTGTTTGTTTTATTGTCATTCTTCAAACAAATGTCAATTTCATTTTTGGAAGATATTAATTCCATAATATTACTTATATTTTTTATTAGATAGTTTTTGTTTTTTAGATAAGTTTCAGCACATGAATGTTCTCTGATATTGTTGTGATGCTTTTTCTTTGCCTAAGCTTGTTTATTTATAGAAGATAAACCTAATCATAGTTACATGAAATAACTTTGGTAGTTATCTTTTTTGTCCTAAAATATGAGATTCTTGGCTTTTCTTTTGCTAAAACAAAAGTATTGAGTGAAGGAATCTAACTATAGTTTCAATAATTGTCCTAGAAATAGATGAATTATTAGTTGGTCATCAGATACTGGATAATCTTTGTAAGAAAAAAGACACATGATTGAGCAATGTTGTCAAGCTTGTCGAAAGTAGTCTTGATAATTGATGAATCTTAGTCAGGCTTGTCGGAAAGTGGTGTGTTGATAATTGAAGAATTTTATCAGGTTTGTCAAAAAATGGTAAAGAATCTTGTCAGCTGTGTTTGGTGCATGGATTTGAGATGAAATTAGGATTTCAAAATCCCAAACTATTTGAATACCATGTTTGGTGAGCAATTAGAATGAATGAGATTGAGATTTTTGGAATCCCAACCTTCCATCCATTCCCATTCTTTTGGCATTTTTCAATCCCCCCCACGCCCATGTATTGGGTGGACGAGCATGGATTGATAATTCTTTTTTTTTTCTCCATTTACCTCTCTCTCTCTCTTCACATTCTTCCTCTCACGCGTCCATGGAAGCTCTTCTTCTTCTTCTTCTTCTTCTTCTTCGGCGAAACCCAGAACCAGATCGATTTTTCTCTTCTTCTTCTTCTTCTTCTCTCGCGAACCCAAGAACAGATCGATTCTTCTTCTTCTTCTTCTTCTTCTTTCTTCTTCTTCTTCTTCTTCTTCTTCTTTTCTTCTTCTTCTTCTTCTTCTTCTTCTTCCTTCGCGCGAACCCAGAACCAGATCGATTCTTCTCTTCGGCGAACCCAGAATCAGATCGCATTTTGGGTTTTACCGAACCAGAACTAGCATTGGTTCTGGGGGTGAACCCCAGAACGATCGCGGTTTTGGGTTTTGGGGGTGAACCCAGAACCCGATCGGTTTTTGGGTTCAACTACTCAGAACCAGCAATCGATTCTGGGTCGGTGAACCCAGAACAAGCATCTGGTTCTGAGTTCGTCGACCAAGAACCAGACTCTCAGTCTGTTTTTTTTTTTTTTTTTTTTTTTGTTATGATGATTTAATATTGTTGAAGATGTTGTTGTTATAGGAGATGATGATGTTGATGAATTTTGGATTGATGATATTGATGGAATTGTGGGTTGATGATGTTGAATTATAGGAGATGATGATACTGATGAAGTAGGTTGATGATGTTGAATTGTGGGAGATGTTTTTTGTTTTTTGTTTTTGTTTTGTTTTTAGATTTTTTATAAAATTAATTTTATATAATAAATAATTTAATTTATTATTTCAATCCAATCTCAATCTACACCAAACATGATACGGTATAATTTTTAATCCAATCTCAAGTTTTACCAAATATGAGATGATGATTTTCCATTTCAATCCAATCCCAATCTAATTCAATCAATTCTATTCCAATCTTGCATGTCAAACGCAGCCTCAGAGTTTTTGAAAGTCTTCAAGATCACATCCCAAATATATATATATATATATATCCCATAAAACATCACCCCCTAATGTATGAATATATGTAGATTTTACCATAAATAGTATCATTTTTATCCGAATATCATTTGACTTTAATATAAATAGTCAAAATACCTCATAAAAGCGTATGAAAATATGATAATGCCCCCGAAGCTATGTTAGATTTCCTGAATTTTTTATCTAATTCATGCTCATATGATATGGTACGTGAGTTGTCAACATCATATTAATTAAAATGTATTTCGTAACTTATAAGATATTAATAACTACCAAGTCACATCATTTAGATATGAATTTGAGCAAAAAAAAAAAAAAAAGGGAGGTCTAGCACTACTCTATATTTATATATAATATATATATATTCTACGGTAAGTGCATCTTAATTTTTAAATTAGTAAAATTAATCATATCAGCAATTCATTATATTCTTTCTAACTACTAAGAAAAAATCACCTTCATCCAATGCAGATATAATAAATAGTTGAGATGATTAATCTAACAATTTAAAAAACAATGATGGACAAACCACCTTAGGGCTAGAAGGGGCACATGCCCTCCTTGAATTTTATGAAAATTTATTAAGCATATTATGTTAGTCATTCATTAGATGTTTAAATATATAATTAATTGATATATACAATTTCGAAATAAATATGCTCACCAAAGGTTAGAATAGGGTTGATAATAGATGGCGTGTTGACATTCTTCACGCCAAGGTTTGATCCACTGAGCACACTAGGTTTTTCTCAATTTTTTTTTTTTTCAAAAATAATATATACATTTGACATTTGCTTGTGTGGGTGTTCGAAACCAAACTGGGCTGAAAAGAGTAAGTACAAGCATGTACCAACTTGGGCCAATCTTGAAATTATCACGCTTTGACTTCTCAAAACTTTATATACTACTGTAAATTATGAACTATTATTTCCTTTCTTATTTTTTTTTTGAAGAGTATGAACTATTATTTCTATCTACATAATTATAACAAACTATATTTCTTACTGCAAACTATATCATCTTTATACCAAACTACTAACTAATTTTTTCCTTAGTTTTTCAATCTTTCGGGTCTCTCACACATCTCATTCATAACTAATAATGTTGTGAATTTATTTCATTTCTTTAATGCCAATGTATTAACTCACCAGTTTTTTAATGCTATTTGATAACGTTTACTCATTAAACTAATAGAGGTTATCATGATTAAATTTAAAAATAAAAATATGTTTAACTATATGAATTGCATCTGCATTTATTGTTTAAATAGTTAGTACACTTTAATTTACATTGTGACAGGAGTTTGAGTTTCATCATATGTTCTTTTATTATGGGAATAAAGATTCTCATAATGTTTTTTAATCTTAATAGGCGTTGATTTACTCGATTATGATGTGAATTATTTTTGTTTACATAAACCGTTTAACATGATTTAATTCACAAACAAAAAACTCATATGAGTTATAATTATTTGATTTTAAATTTTTATTTTATTTTATTTTGTTATAAATTGCTCCCTCTGATGTAATATTTGGATCCACCACTGCTGACCTAAATATATCATAATTCTTAGATATGACCGAATTAATGATTTGGGTATTATGTCAACGTATTGTAACTTGCAAACATTGGTGATATAAAATCATTATCGGTAGGTTACTTTTATGTTGAGTTTACTAGTTAAGAACATGTTTATTGGTTATTTTTTGGTTCAATTGGGATACTCAATATACATCCTAAAGAATAAGCACTTATTTGGTTAGGTTTTTTATTAGGTTAAAAGTTCTACTAACTTTTATTACTTTAAGAGTTGTTTAGTTGAGTCTTGACATTTTTTTCCTCATATTCGGGTAGAAGTTAGTGGAGGCTCTCGCCAAAAGCTCATGGGGATGAGCATTTTAAGATCGTCATTTTCTTAAAAAAAGAAGTATTTGACCTAAAATTTCCACAATATTTTATTATAGACATGGAATACCCTTATTAAAAT